>VSMD01092307.1:0-118185 GCA_008750895.1 Mirza zaza | reverse complement strand
TTTATTTCTCCTTCATATACGAAGCTTAGTTTTGCAGGGAATAAGATTCTAGGCTGGGCATTGTTTTGTTTCAGAAGAGTGAGAATGGGGCCCCAGTCTCTCCTTGCTTGTAAAGTCTCATTAGAGAAGTCTGATGTTATTCGAATTGGCTTTCCCCTGTAAGTTACTTGCTTCTTTCATCTTACAGCTCTTGGAAGGGCCTCTTTAGTTGATATTTTGGTCAGTCTGATGACTGCATGTCGTGACGTCTTCCTATTTGCATTGAATCTCCCAGGGGTCCTCTGAGCTTCTTGAACTTGTATATTGAGATTATTAGCAAGGCCTGGGAAATTTTCCTCTATTATATCTTCAAATAGCTTGTCCAACCCATGAGTGTTGTCTTCTTCCCCTTCTGGTAACCCTATGACCCTCACATTAGGTTTCTTCAGATAATCCCACAGCTCTTGTAGGCTTTGCTCTTTTCTCCTGTTTCTCTGCTCTATTTCTGTGACTGATTTATTTAATTGGAGGGTGTTATCGTCAATCTCTGAGATTCTTTCTTCTGTTTGATCTACCCTGTTCTTGAGACTTTCCACTGTATTTTGTAGTTCCCTGAATTGATACTTCATTTCCAGGAGTTCGGTTAAACTTTTCTTCATTGTGTCTATTTCTTTAGTGAACTCTTTTTCTAGATCCTGGAGGCTTTTTGTGGTTTCTTTGTGTTGGTTATTGAGTTGTTCTTGCAGGTCAGTGAGTGTTCTTATGATCCACATTTGAAATTCCTCTTCTGTCATTTTGGTTGCCTGATTTTGGTTGGTGTCCGTTTCTAGGGGGCTGGGGCTCCTCTTTGGGGGTGTGTTTTCCGATTGGTTCTTCATATTTCCTGAGTTCCTTCGCTGATTTCTTCCCATGTCGATCGGTTGTTGTTTCTTTTCTTTAGGTTTTTGTTTGGGTATTCACAAGCCTTGTTTAGTTTCTGAGCCGGTAGGTGGTGTCTGTGGGTGAGATTCGACCACTCCCTATATAATGAGTCAGTAGGTGTCGTGAAAAGGGTGTGCAGGATGCTCTCCCTGTCAGTAGGTGGCGCTTGCTTAGAGGAACAGGCTACGCTGTTATTTTTTATGTCCTGTTATCAGCTCTTGTTCCTGCAGAGAGAACTCTAGTGCCTCAGGTGGTGGGTGGGGCCCTGGGACTTCCAGGTGTGTCCTTTTCTCCCCCTCAGTGAGGGCTGGTCTAGGAGAGAGTCTGGGCGGAGCTGAGTTGGGTAAGCCTGCCCTCAGGCACCACCAATGTCGTCAACAGGGGTCAAAGTTCTGTTCTCTGCTTCCAGGCAAAGCTGACAGGGAGGGGCTGGAATGGCCCCGCTCAGTCAGAGAGTCTGCGTGTGGGGGTGGGGTTGTTTGAGACCCGCAGTCTGGAGTGGGCCTGGCCTGTTTCCACCGTCCCCAACTCCTCGGCTACTCCTGGGCCTCTGTCAGCAGGCCAGACCACACGCCACCAGGCCTCCCCGGGTTGTGATGCCGGCAGGGTGGTTCCCTGCACAGGAACGCCACCTGGGTTGGGCGCACGGCCTCGCTTTGGGGGGAGGGTTGCCCTTTAGGACGCTGATCTGCCCCTGAAGGCACACACACCTCAGTAGGCTGTTCACGTATATCCCTTCTGTGCCCCGGACAATGCGAGGCCTCGGTGCATGGGATATGGTCTGCAGGTCTAACCTCTGGGTCCCAGAGTTCAAACTTTGTCCCCACCAGGGAGACGAGTGCCTGTCCCAATTCACCCATAGGGAGCCCAAGCTGGGTCTATGTCTCTCAACCTCAGGCTTTGCCCCGTTCTCCTGGGATCACCGTGCCAGCAGCACCTGGGAGGGCTGGCGGGCAGAGAGCTCACAGTCTGAGTTCCCCTTAGTCAGCTGTAGGGCCCCAAAAGGGAAGGTCCCGTTCCCTGGAGGTGCCTCCGGCTGGTGGTTGTATTGTCTCTCTGTCTCTCTGGGCAGCCGCGGGTAGGGTGGGGAAGGGGAGGAGGAGGCAATATGGCGCCTGCCGCGCGGCTCGGGTCTGTGCACACGGAGGTGCCCGAGGGAGTTGGGAGCCTGGTGCCGCGTCCGTCCGCTACTGGCTTACCGCTCACTGGCGGCGGTCGTCGCTGGGCTGGTGTCCGCAGGTCCCTCTGCTTGCTGGGGAGCCCACCAGCAGTCCGGGATGCAGGGGAGGGGAAACGGCAGATCCACCTACCCTTCCCGCTGGTCTCCGGGCTGCCCCGGGGGTCTTAGCTTCCAGTTCTCCTCCGCGACCTCCTCCCGTGGAGTCTCCTGTGGTCTCAGGTACTCCTCCTTCCGCCCTCATCTGATGTAGGCTCGTCTTCTTGCTTCTTTCTTCTAATTTCTGCTAGAATCTGTCTTTTCTTCAGAGACACTCTGTCTGGCGGTGTTTCTCATCCGCCATCTTCTGGGCAGAAACACCATTTTCAATAAATGATGTTGGGATACTCGGATATATTTATGGAAAGAAAGAAACTTGAAGCCTATGTCATAATTTATATAAACACTGATATCAAGTAGATTTTAGATTTAATTGTGAAAAGCAAATAATAAAGCTTCTAGAAAATAGTCTAGGAGAATATTTTTATGATTTCAAGGTATGGAAAAACTTCACAAGTAGGACACAAAAAACACTAATTTAAAGAAAGATTGCTTCATTTGATAACATTAAAATTAAAAACTTCTATTTACCAAAAGAAAGCCATAAAGTGGGAGTAGATTATCCAAAAATATATTAGTAATTTAAAGAAATAGAGTGGGAGAAAACATTTGCAACACATATATTAATAAATGCAATGAGCCTCTATAAATCAATAAGAAAACCACAAATAATCCAGTAGAAAAAAAGAGGGGAGGGCAAGACCCATGAACAGGCGCTTCACAAGGAAGAAACCCAAATGACCGACTTAAGTAAAAAAAAGCGTTCGATCTCATTAGCCATCAGAGGAATACAAATTAAATCCACAGTGAAATGCCTAAACATGCTAAAGAGAATGGGTAAAATTTAAAAGACTAAAGACCAAGTGTTGACAAGGGCACGGAGCAATGGGAACTCTTATACACTCAACTGCTGGTGACAATATAAACTGGTGCATTTACTTTGGAGAACAGTATAGCTGTATTAAATTTGAAGACACGCAAACCCTATGACCCATTAGCTCCACTCTAATGTTATACTCCTCCCAAAATGTATGCACATTTGCACCAAGACACATATGCCAGAATGTTCATAGCAGCATTACTTGTAATAACCCCAAACTAGAAACAACCTCAAAGTCCATAAACAGTAGAATGGGTGAACAGCAAAGTATCGTGCAACATTACACAGCAATGAGCGTGCATGAACTTGGCCTGCACACAAGAAGAACATGAATCTCGAAACATAACGTGAAGGGAGCCAGACATAAAAGATTACTTCCTTTTTGATTCCTTATATAACTCTTTATATGGTTACATGGTGTTGAAAGCTGCCTGGTTAGGTGGTAAAAGCAAAGAAGCGAATGCCACAGCAATGGGGCATTGGCTATTTTTGGTGAGGGGAGAAGAGGGAGTGTTTGCGGGGCACAAGGGAAGATTCTGGGAAGGCCGGTGCGCCGGTCGTCAATGAACGCCCTCTGCGGCCGCGACCCGTCCGGAGCGCCTGCGCCGGGCCAGGGCCGGGCCTGCGCGCCTCCCCGCGCGGTGCCGGGCAGCAGAGGGCGCCGGCGACACGCCCGCGCGGTGCGGGGCAGCAGAGGGCGCCGGCGACACGCCCGCGCGGTGCGGGGCAGCAGAGGGCGCCGGCGACACGCCCGCGCGGTGCGGGGCAGCGGAGGCCGCCTGCCAGCCACGCCCCCGCCGCCCCGACCCGCCGCCCGGCCTGGGGCTCCCGCTCCCTCCGCTCAGCCCCTGCCACCCCACCCTCCCCCGCAGTCCGGCAATCGGCGGACACGCAGATCTGACGGGTTATTAAAAACAAAGAGCCCACGGGGACCCAAGCCGATCACTTACCAGGTTGGCCCCTCTGTGGCGCCGAGCAGGCCCTTTACCGGGGGCACGGAGGAAAGCGGGAGCGGCGAGGAAGGCGGCCGGCGCGGGCCGCAGGGCAGGGCGGGGCCGCACCCGCGCCCGGAGCGCAAACGCAGGGGCTGCGGCGCCGGCAAGGTCCCACAGAGCCCCAGCGCCCGGCCTGCGGGAAGGTTGCCGCCCCACAGGTTGTCTCTGTCTGTTTTGAGGTCTCTCTGGCAACATGTAATAACAGTAACGTTTCTGGACATCTGGAATCCGATTCAGATTCCAGCTCCACGACTTTCAAGCTGTGGGCCCCGAGCAATGGCACCCCCTCGCCGCGTCACTTCCACCGTCACTTTCCACTTGTCGGCCGGGGAAGGCTCCCCCGGGCTGCCGCGCCGGTCCGGTCGCCCATCTGCTGTGCAAGGACCCACTGCGGTCCCCAAGGACTAGTTCTCCTCTCCTCGCTTCGAGAAACAAGAAACACACTTCTGCAAATAAAGCTAAAAGTGGGGGCAGGGTGGGGTGATTTAAGCTAATAATTCCGTACTAAACATTAAGACAAAACATAATAAGCAAGTATCACAATCCATTTTCATAATGGCATACTAAACGCAATTAAGAAATATATCCATTATGTCGAAAGAGCCAGGCTTGGGGAATGTGACCAGCAAACTGCTTTGCTCTTTTTCCCTAGTCACCTATTCAAACCTGCTCTGCGAGTAGCTTCTCCCTGCCCCTTGGATAAACTCTCAGGGATGTTCCATGACTTTTTTGATCACTTAGTTAACAAAAAATGTCTCCTGTAACTTCTTTATTTTTTCCAGATCAACTTTTATTTTATTTTATTTTTATTTTAGCGTATTATGGGGTCTCTCCTGTAACTTCTAATTAAAAAAACAGGCTCTGTTCAGCACTTAGAATGTCCAATTTCGTGCAGTGAAGTTCCAGCTTCATTTTAAGTTTGGGCCTCCTCCACCCCTCCCTACCTGGCCTGTGCCTGCCAGGGCTCCAGCAGGCAGTGGGCACGTGGGGTGGCGGTTGTTTCCTAGCACTCCCTTTTGTACCTCCACTCCTCCTTCTCACTGGGGTTTCTGATCATCCTGGCAGGGTCTGGGAGGGGTAAGGGAGGGGGTCACTGTGGGACAGGAGAAGCTCTCAATGGTGCTATTGTGAGCTGGAGTACTCAGCCTGAGGGCCTCTCCTACACTGAGCATCTTACCTGTGGTCCGTGTGGCCCACATTTGTCCCAGACTGGGGTGGCACACGGCACCGGTCCTATCTACCTGAAAAGTCTTTATTACATTTTTCTGGAAGTAGAAGTCTGGAAGTTATATTTCCTAGACACTCTTACAAACAGGGTTCCAGGTTGATTCTGCCAAATGGGAGGCACCCAGGTGAGACTAGAAAGCAGAAAGATGGGAAAAAAATTATCCTTTTCTTCCTTTGACTCTGATACTCATGACAGCAGGATGCTCGAGGCTCTTGCAGTAATTTGGGCAAAGCATTCCACAATGAAAAATAAGAAAAAACCTAATTGGCAAATGGCTGTGCAAATTACAGCCCATCATCATTATGGGATGGATTGGCAGCAGTGGCATGAGCTGCAACAGCAAGTGCAGCGCAGGGGGTTCCTCCTTGGTGACTGTACCTGCCCAGCCCAGCACCGGCTCCTGAAGTTCCCATCTCTAAAGAACATCGTATTTTACCGTGAGTTATCCACCCTAGTTCTTCACCCCTCCTGTAGCTATGCCATTGTCCTGTAGCTTTGCACTTCCTCTCCAAAAAAGGCATAGTTTACTTCCCGTGCCTAGATTTGGAAGTTGGCCATGTGACTTGCTTTGGGCAATGGGATATCAGGTGATGTGACAAAAGCAGAGGGTAGAAATGTGTGCACATTGAGGGTTGGCATTTTATGCTTCTGCCTTCACCATGAAAAGAGCCTTCCCTGGGTAGTGGCGGCCCCTTCATCCTCTGCTCAGAATAAAACGTGGAGCTGGCCTGTGTGAGGAGCAGAGCCCAGAGACCCACGGCTTGAAACTGTCTACCATAGATCTGCCCACACCCAGCTGCCTCACAGATATATGAGCAATGAATGCTCATTGCCTTGTGCTACTGAGATGCTGTGGTATTGTTAGGCACCGTTATTGCTAACTGATAAGGCAACCGTCCCCTCCTTTGGCTTCACCAGCCTTCCTAAGAATTGTGTAACTTAATTCCCTGTGTAAAATCACTCTTTGCTGGGAATTCTTTTTCTGGGATAAGAATTCTGAGAAAAGAAATCTTTTTATGCTTTAGGCAGATCAATGCTCATTCCAGGAACAACTGGAAAAGCTGAATAAAACACAGAAAACCTCTTTGTAAAGTTATTGGAAAGCTGCAAAATTGACAAGCATTTGAAGGGCTGTGCTCACATAAGAGGGAACACACAAAGAGGTGAGCTGGCACTGTGTGAGCCACTTTTCCCCTCTGGAAATTTGCTGATTCTAGTTAAGAGGCTGAGCATTTGGGCAGGGGGCCACTGCCAAGAGGCAGAAAGGGCAGCAGAGTCTTTGGAGCTGGAGAGACAAGAAACTAAGGACTGAGATTGCAAAAGCAGCTGGGACTGAGGGGCCAAGATATTGGACAGAAAAGAGACACAAAAAAGTAACTCCGACACTTATGGGAGGCATTTGCTGCGTTATTAAGCTAAGCAGAAAACCTATGAGAGGCAGCAGTTTTGACAGTATCATGATACTAGTGACATACAAATTGGGAGTTCACGTTCCACCAAAGAAGAGAAGCCTAGTAATCACACCAGACTCTCAGTTGGAATCCTTGCAGGATTTCTATGCTCTAGAAACGGGGAAAACCAGAGGTAGAGATTAGAGTCTTACAGAAACTGCAACCCAGACTCTAGCCAGTCCAATACTAACTGAATAAAAGTAACCTCATCCCACTCTATCTGTCTACCTGAGAACACGGTGAACCCTCCCTGGAGAAAGACATTACCTCTATAATATCTCCTGGAGCCAATATAATTTACAATGCTCAGCATCCAATAATAAATTATCAAGCACAACAAGAAACAGTTTTACACATAGTAAACAGTTATACACATTGTAAAACTGACCCACTAGTGACCCAGATATTGGTGTTATCAGACAAAGACTTGATTTACAGAATAGAGACTTTCTGGAATCTATACGAATTAATGAAATGGAAATATAGAACTGAAAATGACAATAATTTAAATTAACAAATTAGCATGCAGGTTAATTATGATTAGACTTAGAGGAAGAAAGATGACTAAAGATTACTAAACTGTAATATGGGGCAGTATAAAAACTCTAAGCTGAAGAACAGAGATAGAGTATGGAAAATACAGCAAAGAACATAAGAGACTTGTGGGAAGTAGTGGACAGACCTAACCGATGTGTACCTAAAGTCTTAGGAGTGGAGGTGAGGAAGATTGGGGCAAAAACACTAGTCAAAGAAATACAGGCTGAGAATTTTCCAAAACTGATAAAACTTCATGACCCCCCCATGCAAGATAAATAAAAAGGAAACTGCATCTAGGCACACAATACTCAGGCTTCTGAAAACCAATGACAAAGAGAAAATATTAAAAGCAGCCAAAGAGAGGTGGCGGAGACACATTACTTTCCAAGGAGAACAATAGCCTGACAATCACCTGCCAGCAGAAATGACAGAAGTGAGAAGACAATAGAATGCAATTTTGAAACTGCTGGGAAAAAAGTGTTAACCCAGAATTCTATATCCACAAAACATTCTTTACAAATGAATTTGAAATAGATATTTCTATTCAAAGACTGAGAACATTTGTTGCCAGCAGATCTGCACTAAAAGAAATATTAAAGGGAGTTCCTCAGGTAGAAGAAAACTGAGATAAGATATAATCACAAAAATATAGTTAAGAATAAAAAGCAACATAAAGAGTGAAAATGTAAGTGCATATTGATGGAACATATCAATAGTAGTAGTAATGTCTTGTTAGGTGTGAAATATGTGTGGAATTAAAATGAATGATATCAACAACATACACAAAAGAGTAGAATGGAGGTCAGTAGAGACTGAGTATTGTTGAGATATAGCATCATCTAGGAAATGATTAAAAAATAAAATTTGTATTAGACTATAATAAATAATGGACACAAGTTATAATTTCTGGGATAAACACTAAAGGAATAATAAAATAATGTATAAGTAGCAACTAATGGGTGGGAGGAGATGGAATTAAAAAACCAAATTAATCAGAAAGAAGGCAACCGAGGGGCCGGGTGCGGTGGCTCACGCCTATAATCCTAGCACTCTGGGAGGCCGAGGCGGGCGGATTGCTCGAGGTCAGGAGTTCAAAACCAGCCTGAGCGAGACCCCGTCTCTACTATAAAAATGGAAAGAAATTAATTGGCCAACTAATATATATATATAGAAAAAAATGAGCCGGGCATGGTGGCGCATGCCTGTAGTCCCAGCTACTCGGGAGGCTGAGGCAGTAGGATTGCTTGAGCCCAGGAGTTTGAGGTTGCTGTGAGCTAGGCTGATGCCACGGCACTCACTCTAGCCTGGGCAACAAAGTGAGACTCTGTCTCAAAAAAAAAAAAAAGAAGGCAACCGAGAGAAAAAGAAACATAAATTAGGTAGGACAATGGAAACAAACAGCAAGATGGTATATGTGAACACAACTATATCATTAATTACATTAAATGTAAATGTGCTAAATACACAAAAGACAGAGTTGTCAGACTTGATGTAAAAAATTATATTCAAGAGACATTATATAATTATATAATAAGAACATAAGAAGGTTGAAAAGTAAGGGAAAAAATGAAAAAAAACACATTGTAAGTGGTAGAGAGAGCCATTTCACACTGATAAAGGGTTCAATCTATCAGAAAAATATCAATTTTAATGAGCCTAATAACATAACCTCTAAATAAATAAAACAAAATTGACAAAACTGGGAGGAAAAATAAACAAATTTTCAATCATAGTAGGAGGCTCTAACCTCTCTTAATATGGATAGAAAAATAGACAAAAGTATCAGTAAAGATGTAGATGATTTGACCAACCAGATTTACAAACTTGACCTAATTGAAATATATAGAACACCTGCACACAACTGCAGAATACACATTATTTTCCAGTGCAAGAAGATTACAATAAAAATATTATAGGAAAGTCTCTCATGAACATAACTGCAAAAATCCTTAAAACTATAATAACAAATACATCTAAATTTGAAATAAGTAAGTCCTAGTATTATTATACACTTGCACACACACAAACACATACATACCCCACTGGTTTTTATTATGAGAATGTAAGTTTGGTTTGACATTCAAAAGTTAATCAGTATAAGTCATCACATTAAAAGAATAAAGGACAAAAAAAATTATTTCAAAAGATACAGAAAAAGTATTTGACAAAATTTAATACCATTTGTGATTTTAAAAAATAACTTTTTTTTTTAACAGATTGGGAATATACTATCATGAGTACAATAAAAATCCTATAGCAAATATTTTAATGGTAAATATTGACAGCTTTTACGCCCCTGCCCACCACCCTAGAGACTGAGAATGTGACAAGCATACCCACTATCACTACTTAGAGTCAGCATTCGCTGGAGAATGGAGCCAAGGCAATTTGTATAGCAATTTGTATCCTGCAGCCATGCTGAGCTTGTTCATTAACTCTAATAGGATTTGTGTGTGTGTGTATGCTTGAGGATTTTCTATATACAAGATCATGTCATCTGCAAATATAGTTTTACTTCTTCCTTTATAATACAGTCTTTTATTTCTTTTTCTTTTCCAATTGCCCAGACACAGCAATTTGACAATCAGCAAATAAGGCATAAAGATTGGGAAAGAAGAAATAAAATGCAGAGGACATGGTCATACACAAAGAATCTGGAAACCATTAAAATTTAAGTGAATTAACAAGGCCACTCACTAGATACAAAGTCAGCATACTTTTGTAGCAATAGAATCTCTATATACTACCAATAAACAAATATAAAACACCTAAGAGTAAATATAATGAAAGATGTGCAAGAACACTTTGCTTGAAACCACAAAACAGTTCTAAGAAACTTACAAAAGACCTAACACCATGTTAATGGATCAGAAGGTTCAATATTGTAAAGTTGTCACATGATCCTCAAATTGGTCTACATAGTCAGTGAAATATAATCAAATTCTAGCATTTTACTTTGTGGAAATTGACCAGCTGATGCTTAAATGTTTTATGGAAATGCAAAGGGCTTCTTTCAAAGGGGGTCACCTTGTGGACAGGATTTGAGGCCAGCTCTCTCTGGTCCATGGGGTACATATGTGTATATTTTGCCCTGTGTTTGTAGACAGAGGACAGCCCTATACTGAAACCCTCTTTCCCCCATCAGAGCAGAGGGCCTGTTAGTCTCTGCCATTTAGAATTTTCAGGAGTGAGTCTGATACGCCAGTTCACTCTGTCTTGCAAAGAGGACCCTCATCAACGTTTCCAAGTGGCTCTAGAAAGGCCATTGCTGGTCATGAATCTCACGTGGATGTGGAGGTGGCTGGCACCCACTGGGATGTCAGGTGACACAGAAACAATTCCATATTAGTCACCTGCTCTGTAAACACACAGAGAACGATTATGTGTGTGCTATGAAGCTATTAGAAGCGACAGCTTTGTAGACTACTTTGAAAATATGCAAGTGAAATAAGTGAGAAAAAACAAACACAAGATACTGTGTCCACATGGACCACTGCCAGGCAAGCTTGCACGTGTGCAGTGACAGAGAAAGGAAGACAAGTAAAAGGCACAAACTCAGTATCACACATTCAATACCCTATTTTGCTGAAGTTGCTTCACTGCGTAAGAAAAAGATACCAGTTTGCAGTTCTGTTCTAGCTACACAAGGACCGTGTGTGGACTCCGCAAGCTCCACAGCACTAGGGTGCAAATGCCCACTGCCTGTTTCGGTGACAGTGACAGGCACCATCACTGCTCGTTAGCTCCAGTACAGCTTCTGGGGAGTTGAGGCTGTGATTTGTGGGGACTTCCGTCTTAACGAATTTTATATTGACACCACAGCACAACGATCACACTGGAATCCCCGGGTTCACAGGAAACATTCTCAGCCCTGTGGGCTACACTGTGGCCACACGGCTTCCACCACGTCCTGCTTGACGGGAACAGGAACTGAGTGCCCTTAGGTTCGGGAGACCATGGAAGTCAGCAGCAGAAAGCTACAGGACTGGGGCTGTGAGGTTGTGGACCCTGGGGAGGGTGGGCCGTGGGCAAAACTTGACATCATGTGGTGGGTGGGATTGGGCATCGCCCCGGGGAGGGACGGAACACAGGGGAGGCCCTCTTCACCTGGCCCAGTGGGCCTCGCTGACACCGGTCCGCCAGCCGGCACCTGGGCGGGCTGCTCGCAGCGTTCTCCCCACCACCGCCCGCGCGGAGTTTCCTCTGCCAGGCAGCGCGCACAGCCATGCGTGGCCGCATTCCTTCAGAACCCGCGCGGGCCCAGGCTGACTCAGGCCCGGGAGCCAGGCCTCCATGCCGGCAGCCCCACAGGTAGGAAGGACAGGGCGTGCGGGGAGTGCACCGCCACAGCTGCCCACCAGGGAGATGTTGGCTGAAACATCCCTGCTTGTGGCCGTCCTGAGCGACAGTGAGGAGGGCGGACCGTCGGGAAGCAGAGCCGGGTCCTGGGCGCCGGTCAGGGCTCGGAGGCGGGGCCGAGCGCGTGCCAGCGCTTCACCAGCTCCTTGGGCCTGCTGAGCATCTGGTCCCAGTGCTCCAGCTCCCTGCCCCGCGTGTACATGTAGGGGCCCACCACCACCCGGCCCAGCGGCCGGCTCTCTGCAGGGAGAGAGAGCGCCCGTGTGCCCCTGAGCACAGAGCACGTCCCGGAGACATCCCCAGACACCTCTCTCACCCACTCTCCCCTGCCCTGGAAGGAAGTGGCAACAAGCACCAGCTGACAACCCCCAAAGGGGCTGCCTTGGCCCTGGGGCTGGAAGGGCGGCTTCCCCCCTCCCAACCTCCAGAGAGGTGGCAGGGGAGGGGAGCCCAGGTGGAGAGCCCACCCTTCAGAGCCACCCCCTGCCTGGTTCCCTGCTGCAGGGCCAGGTTAAGCCTACCTAGCCTCAAAGAGCTGAGGGAGGAAAGAGACCCTCCAGAAAGAAGGCCTCTTCCATCAGCGAGAACATCCAACAGTCCCGTTCACCACCAACTGCCACAGCAGGGAAGGGCCAGTCCATGGGACCAGCCACGGCCTACCGGCTCTGCTTCCAGACAGTGGCAGTGGGAGCAGATGCGGGGCAGTGCGGGAGAGCGGGCTGGAATAACTCACCCAGGACCCTGAAGGCTTGTCTAGAGGGTGCGAGGAAATGCAGGGCATGCCACGGCCCACAGCACCAGGTCCCTTGGCTGGTGGCAGGCACTGTGCTGCCTCCCGACCTCTCTGGAGAGCTGCCCAAGGAGGGGATGGGTAGCAGAGGCCATTGCTTAACCTCTTCCTAGAGTACCACACCGAGTCCAACTGGACTCAAGCTGGGCATGAATCCCAGCCCTGGTGCCCGTAAGCTGCATGTCCCTGGACAAGTGTCTCAGCCTCTCTGAGCACTAGTTTCCTTAACCTGGGGACAGAGCTCCTGCACCTCCTCCTGAGGCCAGGGCAGGAGGCATTCGCTCTGCCTGAACATGCAGCAGCCCCTCCCCCGCCCGTCACCCCAACAGCCTGGGGTGGGGGAGAAGCCTTACTGTCCCCTTCCAGGCTCTGCATCACTGTCAGGCTGAGGCTGGCGGTGTCCAGCTCAGTGGCATCAGTCTTGAAGCTGAAGGTCTCATTGTACACGGGGTTGATGGAGCCCAGCACAGCCGACGTCTTCTTGCACTTGATGAACTTGTTGTGGTTCATCAGAGACACTCTGACAAACACACCTAGGGCGGTGCACACCAGTGGGCTGAGGAGGCGGGCAGGAGCCCAGCCCACCCAGGTGGTCTGGCCAGGGGGGCCGTTCCCAACCCCAGTGCTGGGTTCCAGCCGCAGGAAGTGCTGGATGGGCGTGCTGCCTCACGCCCCAGGAGCGCTCCGCTCCCTCCCTGCTCCTTCCTGTCTGGGGAACACGCCCACAGCTCAGGCTGGCTGGTTTACCAAAGCCTGGCGCCACATGCCCATGGGGACCACATGCATGCTGGGTCCTCTGGCCTGCTGGGGCCCCTTAAACACCTGCCTGTTCGGAGGGCTAAGATTTTGGGGGCGGAGGCAGAGGGCTTTGGATCTGCAGCAGGGGATTTGAATCCCAGCTGCCTTACAGTGACCCAGATGCAAAGAACAGCAGGTGGCCAATGACGACCACCTCGCTAAGGAGACGTGTAGGGGTGGGATGTGTGGGGTGAGCCAGGCCCCCTCCCCTGGCTCCTGTGCTCTGGGAGGCTGGGGGACAGTGTACCCCCTGCCCAGCATCGGTGCCCGAGTGCGTGGGCAGCCCCCCTGGGGGGAGGAGTGTGGGCGCTGTCCTGGAAGAACCGGGGCCCTCAGCTGACAGAAAGGTGGCGTGGAGGTGGGCGGGCAGTTCTAGGAGCTAAGATGCTGCCTTGGGAAACTGGAGGGCCAGGACTTGGTCTTGGGGTCAGGTTAAAACCCCTGGAGCAGGCTGAGGACATGAAGCCTTGGGTTCAACATAGCAAGGGGCTTCTGGCTCCAGAACTGTCCACAAAGGGAGGGCACATCCCATGCGGTGATGAGCCCTCCGTGACGGGGTATGTGCATGCAGAAACTGGACGGTCAGGGCTGAGGGTCGGACTCTAGCCCAGGCCCCAAACTCAGTGGGCAGGATCTTCCCAAGGAGCAAAGGGGAAGAACTCACTGACAACACCCCTGTCCTCCTGGAGCCGGAGGCCCTTGGCACGCAGCACGACCACCGTCAGGCGGCTCAGGTAGTCATTGTAGCCGAGGCAGAACTGGAGGTCGCCAAACTCCGAGGGAGGCTGGGGAGGCAGAGATGGAAGCACCCTAGCCTTGTCACTCTGACAGGTGCCCGGGGGCCACAGTGCCTGACGTTGCCTCCTTCCTTCCCCCCAGCAGTGCAAAGGGCACAGCCACAGGGTCTCCTTTGAGCCCCACCTCCATTTACTAGATGGGGAAACCAAGGTCTGGAGAGCTGAGGGACTTGCTAGTCGCGTGGACCAGACCTAAGGATCAGGACCCAGGTCTGCAGGATTCCAAAGCCTATTCTGAGCCACCTATGCCTCCTGGGGCATGGGCGACATTTCCCTGGGCTGGTCCATTTGCGGGGTCACTTTCACAGCTGTGTGACCAGCATGGGCATCCAAACAAGGATATTTCAGGTGGCGCTAGTGTGAAAGGAACTCGGGCAGCCCTCCCTGCCCAGGGGCAGGGCCATCCCCCTCATCTCGCAGCGTGGGGCCTGGGTCACTCTTGTAGGGTGCTGTGCAACATGTGAGGGCTGATGCCAGCTGACAGGTGCTGTGCCCTGTGCACACCTGCTGGCTGCCCAGCAGTGCTGACACTCTGGTGACCTCGACCTTACCTCTAGGCTCTCGGCCTCCAGGTCTCTCCAGATGACGCGCCGGCAGTCACCTGCCAGGGTCTCGTGCTTCAGGGGGAACAGCACCTGGCCCAGGAGCTGGTGTTTCCTCTGCCTGTCCACATGGTACACCGAGAACCTCAGTACTCTCTGGGTGACACTCTTGCTGGACACCTGGGGGAGACGTGGGGGTGGGGCATGAGAGGGTGTGACTCATTATCCTGAGCACAGGCACTTTAGGGGAGAGGGTGTCAAGACCAGGGACCTACACCCCCAAACCTGGGCATTTTCAGGGAATCCTTCTCAGCAGCGGGGCCAAATAGCCCCAAGAAGTGGAGTGTGTGCCAAGGCCTTGCTACGCAGAGCGTGGCCCGAGGAGCTATGGCGTCCACTACCACCTGGGGTCGTGTTAGAAACGTGGGAGCCATGAATAGGCACCTGCCATTTAGCAGGAGCTGCAGCTGTGACCTGCCTGCACAGTAAGTGTGAGGGCCTGAGCTGGAGCATGGGCCTGGGGCCTGGGACACTGGCCTGCCCCTGCTCTCTGCATCGGGCACGCCAGCTTGTCCCCGAGACTTGGCTTCCTCACCTTCGAAATGGGGACAACGCCCCAGTCACAGCACCTGACCCATTAATACTAATTTCAATACTGATTTTCTCCTCTCTCCCTTTCTCCTTCTTCCCTTTCCCTTCTACCGCATGGTGGGGCGAGATCTAGTTAGGGTGGGATGGGAGGGGGAAGTGGTCAGGCAAGAAAAATAAGCAGGCAAGCACGACATGTGGCCGTGCAGGCCAGCGAGGCAGCAGCCTCGGCTCTTGTCCTGAGAAGAGTGCATTCACCTGTTAATTCTCATAGCCTTGGCCCCAGGAGGGTGGCCCGGGACCAGGGCCCACAGCCCCCCTCTTCCCAGCTCTCTGCCAAGGAGGAAAGTGCAAACGGTGGTGCTGGCCTGGGCAGTCACACTCTTTCTGGAAGCTGGCCTCTCCTTACCTCTTCAGCCAGCCTGAGACAATGTTTGTCCAAGGCCTCTCTGCAGGTCTTGATTGCTGGTTTCCCCTAAGGAGCCCCGGTCACCTGCTGCGGCTCCCAGGCCCCTGCACAACTGGCTTGGTGCTGACAGCCTAGACCCTGAGCCAGCCAGCCCAAGGTGCAGCAATGGCTCCAGGATGGCTCCTGGACAGCTCCTGTTCCCACCTCCACCTTCCTTGGATCACCTTGCCAGAAACTCCACCCTGCTCCGGGCCTTTGGGGTGCTTCCCCTGAACCCCACAGCCCAGGGCCTGGCATTCAGTAGGTGCTCCAAAAGTGTGTTTTCTCTTTTTCTCCTCCAGACAGGAGAGGAAGAGCCCAGCCTTCTGGACACCCCCTCCAAGTCTCTCCTCCACCCCTCCATCAGGCCCGGTTCCTCTGGGCCCTGTGCCTGTGGGCCGGGTAAAGCAGAGCTGGTGCATAGAGGGTCCCAGCGGGGCTGCGGGGGGCTGGCTGGTACAGGAGGCTGGGGCTCCCCTGCACAATGCTTACTCCTTCCCTGGAGGCCAGAGAGCCCCGGGCCGCGCCTGCTCCAGAGGCCGTACCTGGAAGATGAAGTGCTCATCAAACTGCGGGTTGGAGGTTTTGCGTTTGGTCTTGGACTGGAGGAAGCGCCGCTCATCCGGCAGCAGGTGGAGCTTCACCAGGGGGCTGCAGGTCTCTGAGGGGGCTTGCAGCTGCCGTGCCTTGATCAAGCCCACCAGCAGCCGCTCGGCCTCCTGCTGGTATTCCACGGAGAACCACAGCCGCCCTAGGCAGCCAGCAGGGAAGTCGGTCTCACTCTTGTCCTCCGAGGACTTGTAGAGCTCTGGGTTGATGGTCCCCACCACACATGTGTCTCCTGCAGCGGAGGGTGGGAGGGCTGGCAGGGAAGGGAAGGCGAGGGCGTGGGGAGAGCAGCAAGCCCTGTCTGGCCCCTCCCTCGCAGCAGCCTCAGCTGGCCCACCACATCCGCCCCCTCCGCTCTCCAGACTGAACACATCCCCTCTCCCCAGTGGCTCCGGCTCCTCCGGGAAGGGGAAGCTGCAGCACGAAGGCGCTGCGCGGCCAGGCCCGGGCCCAGCACAGTGCAGTGTTCACTCGACACTGCCCACGCCCCTGCCCCAGGGCTCCACCCATCCCTGGAGGTCAGGGCAGCTTTCAGGGATGCAGTACCCAGCACCTGGCTGGGCCCCTTTCCACGGCGTCTAGAGAATGACTCAGTAATAAAGTGTTGCCTTTTTTCTTCCACTTCAAATTAGAAGGGCCAAGCTGATTACTGATTGGTTGCCGGGAAGGTCTCTTGGGTGAACTTCTGTGGTGGCAGAAAGCTGTGTTCCCAGCTCCTAGCATTCTGCCCTCCCGGTCGGCCAGCCCATCCTTCTGGAGCAGGACCACGCGCAAGTTCTGCACCTGGGTACGCCTGGCTCCAAGGCCAGGTCTGTCGCGTACAGTCTCTATGACCTTGGGCAAGGCACCGTTAACCTTCTTGAGCCTCAGTTTATGACTGTGTAAAATGGGGTGATAATTCCTCCCCCACAGGGTTGTGCTGAGGTCTCACTCCAAAATGGCACGAGGCCATACCTCACCCTGCATGGGGTGCGGCAGGCACTTGGTAAACAAAAGTACCCAGAAAGAGTGGTCACCAGGCAACGCTGGCATCCCTGGGCTGGTTCAGGCCCAGGGATGGAGCTGGGCGGTGAAGCAGATGGGTCCCCCTGAGTGGACCCTGACCCCCGGGCATCCCCAGCGGGAGCACTCACCGGGGTTGCTGCTGGGGGCGTGAGGCAGGAGCTCCGCGGCTGGGCAGGGGTCCTGTGGGGCCTGAGCCCACTCTCCACTGTGCAGGGGCACCCAGTCTCGGCCTCGGAGGGAAGGGGGCACCACAAATGGCACACCTGGAGGCCTGTCCAGAGGAGGGGGATGGCAAGTAGGTGGCAAGTGAGTGGTGCAGACTCAGAGCACCCAGCCAAGGGGGTTGAGCCCAGGCGCTGGAGGAAGAAAACCCAGTAGGAGCCAGGAGGTGGCAAGGGCGCCATTTTCAGGGCCCACCCCCACCCCCACACCCCCGCCCCACTCACAGTCAGAGCCAAGGCCTCTGTCTGCCCCAGGCAGCGGGATGCTGGAGAAAGAACACAGCCTCTGACACCAGCCTGTCTGGGTTTTGATTCCTGTTCTACCTCTTACTAGTTGCTGATCTCTGGATCTGATACTTGTGTCCCCTGAGCCTCAGTCTCCTCAGGTGGAAAATGGGGTTCATAATGCCTGTCACTAGCCTGTGGTGAAGTTTCTGGGGTTTCTTTGTGAAGACTCCCAGCATGGTGGCCGGCACAGAGGAGGCACTCTATTGACAGGACTTCCCTTTCCACCCCACCCCAAGGGAAACTCCACAGGGAGGGCCCCAGACCAAGGCCAGGAGCCCACTAGCCCCACATCCTGCCTCACCTGCTGGGCGGGGTCCTGGCATGCTGCTGGCAGAGCTTGTCCCCCAGTCCGCTGGAGGTGGCTGTGGTGGCCATGGCTGGTGTCCCTGGCAGCTCCTCATAGGCAAGGGTGGCACAGAGCCTCCTCCACAGACAGCAGCTCACCCCGACCAACAGCAGCAGCAGCCCCCCGACGATGCCCCCAATCACCAGGGCCAGCTGCTCTGGGGGCAGAGACCACCAGGACTGTGCTGCCTTCGGAAAGCTGTCCCCCTCACACCCCTGGCCTGCGGGGCACGGGCAGCGCCCACCCCCTGGGCTGGATCCTGGAGTGGCACAGAAGCAGGCTTCCGGTGTCTGCAGGGCAGGGGGCTGCTGGCTGGGCTCTGCCAGGTCTAAGTGGAAAAGCCTTTTCCCCTGGGGTCCCAGTGCCCTGGGCAGAGCATGCGTTTGCCTGGGAAAGCAACTGGCCCTGGCCTTGGGATTCTGGCTGGAGGATTTCTTTGTGCTTCTGAATCAGACCTCCCTGCTGGGTGTGTTTGTGGGGGTGCGGGGGGAGGTCCTTGGGTGGGCACCGTGGCTGAGAGAAAGCCCAGGAAGGAACTGCTGCCCTTGTTTGCATTCAGGGCTCCATCCCTCGGGGTCCTGGAACCTTCTGTGCAGCTGGACTCTAGGTTCTGTAACCTTCTCTAGCACCCACTCCCTTCCCTAGCCTGCTACCAAGGGGAGCCCGTGCTCAGGGGAGTCGGTGGGAGGCGGTGGAGGTGAGGAGAGGGCAGCGGGTATGAGAAATGGAGCCGCAGGTGCTCTTCGCTGCTGGCACCCTGCGGGGACCTACGAGGCTTCCAGACGCTTGGTCCACTCAGCAGCCCAGGCTGGGCAAAGAAAGTGCGGGCTCTGGGGTCTGGTCGGGGTGGGGTGGTGGGAAGGCGGGACCCCACACTTCTAAAGCTGCAACCGACTGCGAGGAGGAGCGAGGACCGAGACCCACTCTCCACTCCGTTGCAGCACCCGCCAAGAGCCGGGCCGGCGGGCGGAGGCAAGTCCTGGAACAGGCGGCAGAGGGGTCGCCGCGCTGGGGCCGGGATGGGGAGGCGGGGGCACTTACCCGCCATGGGGCTGCTCCGGCGGCCCTGGGGGCGCTGGCCCGGGCCGGGTCTCGCGGGCTGGGTCTCTGGGGTCTCAGCGCCTGCAGCTGCGGCTTCGGCGCCAGCTCTTGACTCGCTGCGGGGCAGTAGGACGTGCGCGGGGGCGGTCCGTCATCTCGCCGCCGCCCTGCCGCGATGCTGGGGGCCACGCGCTGCATGGCTGGGGCCGGGACTCAGGCCCCGAGGCTGCAGCTCCGCCCAGTCCGGCCCTGGCCTCGGCCCAGGAGGCCGCGGAGCCGATCGTGCGCTCCCGGAAACCGCAGGGCTCCGGCCAGGGCGGGCCTCGGGCGCCGGTGCCAGGGGCGCCCGGGGCTCCCTACCGCTTCGGACGGGGCAGAGTTCGCGGATCGCCCCCTCCGGGAGGGCAGAGCTAAAGCCTTCTCCGCACACGTCGGACAGAGGGCTCATACCTGGCTCTTCACACCCGGTGGCTTTGGCGTGAGCCTGCGCCCTCCCCAGATCCTCCCTGGGCTGCGGCTGCGACCCTGGCTGGAGGGACCCGTCTCCGCTCCCAGGCCGAGTCTCCGCGCCTGTCAGCGCTCCAGCATACGGTTCGCTGTCTCGGTGGACAAAGTAACCAGGGCGAGAGCACGATTCTCGAGCGGGACCTGGGTTCCAACTCAGCTTCCCCGCTCGCCAGAGTGCGATTTGGACAATGTAACTTCAGCACTCTGGGCTCACTTCCCTCATGTGGGTTAATAGCACCCCGCAAGAATATATGTATGCAAGGGGCTCTTACAACGGTCACTGGCCCACCGGTGACTTACAGTGATGTGCGGGTACTTACGAACGGTGGCGCAGCGCCCCCCAGCCACGACCTACTATGGTGATCATCTGATGGAGGGCAGCATCACCTGGGTCCCCTCCGCACCCACAGCCCCTGTTACTACGGTGGTTTCTAGAACTCTGGGCCTGCGCCCACCAGCCCAGGTTGGAGATCACAGCCTTGATAGAGGGGCTTTCGTAAGGGCCCGCGCGCCGCCGCCCAGTCGGTGGATGGGAAGGTAGTCGCGCCCACCCGGCCCCCAGGTGGAGGCTCCGGTGGGGAACGTCTGAGACCTGAAGTGTTTGTAAGTGGAGACCAAAAGGAGTGTGTGTGAGTGTGAGTGTGAGTGTGTGTGTGTGAGTGTGTGTGTGTGTGTGGCGGCAGCGGGGAGGGGCCTTGTTTTGCAGCCTTGAAGGTTGTGTCCAAAGACAGAGCCTGGGCCCTGCTCCCCTGTGGCACCAGCACCTACAGCCCGAGGGTGTGCAGGTGGCAGTGTGCCTGAGGCCCTGCCCGCCGGGGCTTTGGATCGCCTCAGGTGGGATGGGTGGTAAACTGGGGTCCCCCTCACCTCCCTGGGGCAGGGTCTGGGATCCTTTGGTACACCTATGTGTGGAGGCAGCAGCCACTCACCTTCTGGGGTCTGGATGGGGGTGGGTGGGGTGGTGAGAAGGTGGGTCCCCCACACAGTTTGCCCAGGGACTGGCCGGGGGAGCTGGGCCTCCCTGTCCATTCCACCCTGGCCTGGGCCAGGCAGGGCGTGGCCCCACCAGCCTCCTTCCTCCCTCACCTGCCATCTGGGCAGTCAGGTTGGCTGCAGTGTCTGGAGAATCCCAGGCCCTGACTTCTGCTTCTCCCAGTGACCGTGGGTGGGCGGCGTCTCAGGAAATACGGCCTTCCACCCCCCCACTCTTCTCATGTTCCCCCTCAGGTCTGAGTTAGATATGTTTCCATATTAGTTTCCTGTTGCCGCTGTGACAAATTACCACAGATTTACTGGTTTAAACCACAGATTTACCTTACAGTTCTGGGGTGGGAAATCTACCACGGGCTGGCAGGGCTGCGTTCCTTCCGAAGGCCAGGGCAGAAGCCATTTCCTCGGCCTTTCCAGCGTCTAGAGGCAGCCTGCCAGCTGCCCCTGCCTTCACCACAAAGCCGGCAGCACAGCCTTTCCCAAGCTCTCCTGCCTCCCTCTCTGTGATCTGTGTGACCACGTGAGGCTCACCAGGTAATCCAGGATAGTTTCTCATCTCAAGATCATTAATTTAATCACAACCGCAGAGTCCCTTTTGCCGTGTAAGGCACCCTGCTCACAGCTTCTGGGGACTAGGGTGTGGACATCACTGGGGCCATTGTTGTGCTGACCACGATGTCTGTGCAGCCCCTGTCAGGGATGGTTTACGTCCCCCTCCTCCTGCCTAGAGCTCTCAGTGTGCCCAAGGCTGGGCTCAGGCAGCTAGCAGGGCCCACGTGACCCCAGCGTGGTCACCCTTAGTTGCCTCGACCCCTCCCCCAGCTGCCCTGCACCCGGTCTGCCCCACCCCTAATGGGGCACCGAACCCGCCCACACCAGCTGCCTCCATGGGGGGCCTGAGCTGCGCCTGGGCTGTTCTGGGTGAGGGGTGGGGTAGTGGGTGCTCTTAGTAAAGGGGATGCCTCAGTGCCAGTCCCAGAGCTGCCACCCCCCACTCCTATGCTGTGCCTTTCCAGGGCTCCCATCTCCTTCCCTGGCTGTTGCCAAGTCCTGCCCACTCTTCCTCCTCTGTCCGTCTCCATCGCCACCTGTCACCTTGTCCAGGCCTCCTCCATCATCTTTTGCTGGAGTGCTGTGTTGACCTCTCGGCTGTGCAGATTAGATCCTGTGCCCCTCCCCAGCTGTGTCTTCCCGGCCCCCTCCCACTGTCACCCACCCCGCCCATCCCTCTGCCATGCCTAGGGCCCAGACGGTATGGCTACTCCCGCAGCCCCAGGCTCCTTCTCACTGCTGCTCTCTCCCTGCCTGAAACACTCAGGACCCTCCCGCACTCGTCACCCACTGCTCGCCCTTTAAGAGGAACCTCCAGCATCTTCTTTTCTGTGAAGCCCTTACATATCCCCGCCCCTTCCTCACTGTCCTTGCAGCTGCCACATGGTTATGGGACTCTGCCTGTGACTGCCGTCCACCCCACCCCTCCCAGCAGACCAGGCCCTCTGTGAAGGTGACACCGCATCTGATTCAGCTCTGCATCCCCAGAACCCGGACCAAGGACAGCGGGGAAGGGCGCATGTCCCCTGCATGAGCTGGCCCTGGCTTCTGCCTCCGTTCCCCTGCATCACTCTTTGGGCCCTGGCAGGAGCACCTCACCCTGCTCCTGGAGACCAGCTGCTGGGGCTGGCGCTCACGCTCCAGCTGTCTGTGAGCACCTCGCATGTCTAGCCAGCCCACTGAGCTGTGAGTTTTCCTCCTCCTTCCTTTCTGCTCCTGATGTTCTGGGAATCAGGATGCAAGCTCAACCTACAGCATCCCACTGAGTCCTGCCTCAGGTCAGCCCTGCGGGCCAGGACCACCCCCTCAGGGAGGCTTCGTGGCCTTCCCAGTAAGTGGTGGAGGTAGGCCCAGCACCTGGCCCCCTCATTCCCTCCTCCCCAGGGAGCAGCAGAAGGCCCATGTGAGGCCCCAGGAGACCATCTCCTGCAGATCAGGCCAAGAGCCACGGGCACTGTGGTCAGACTCCCCTCCACCCACTGTCCCACGGGGGCTCTGAGACCCGGCTGGCCTGGTGCCAACTCCACAGAACAGCACAGCCTCCCGGCTCTGGCTGCAGCCGTGGCTCTGCTTCCTGTTTTCAGATCTTGCTCCTCCCTGGGTCTCTGGAGCTGGGAAACCTGGAAACAACAGCAGACATGGTTTCTCTCTTCCATAGCCAAAAGGAAGTCATATTTCCATAGGCGAAAGCATTTCCAAGGAGGGTTGCAGGAAGTCCCAGCATTTAAAGGCCTGCAAATGCCTGCAGGTGATTAATAATTCAGTGCAGTGGATGATTCACGAGAAAGGCCACTTTCAATTAACCTTAAGAATCAGCCCCTGTCTAAGGAAGTGTCGTTTCTCATCACTTAGGAACAGAGAGGCTGTAGCAGGATAAAGGCCATGCTGAGAAACATGTTGAAGACTGTTTCTCACATTTATGCAAATTCCACCCTGGTCACCCCAGGTCCCTCTTTGTGAGTCAGGAAGGTGTTCCCTCCCTAGCATCCTGTCTCCTCTCTGGTTCTGCCAGGTGGCTCAGACTTCACTTCCTACAGCCCCTTCTTTTCAGGAGCTTGGAGGGAGTTACCTTTCCTTGTTGGATCAGAAGCATCCCTTGTCCTCCACAGAGGCACACTGGCTCCAAATGTGTCCCATCCTACAGACAACCACCCAGGGTGCCAGGGTGGAGCCCAGGCCCTTGGATCACTCCTGTCTGCCTGGAGTGATTTCTGCTCTCCCACCTTCCTGCCCCCTGCCTGGCAGCCTTTCCCTTTCCGGGCACCAGGATCCTGCCTTTTCTTTCTCCTCCTTCCCTGTCTGCATAGTACCTGCCACTCACCTCCCCACACCTATTTTGGGAACTTTGCATGTGACCCAGGCTCAGCATAGTACATTTCCTGGCCACAGTGGTAGGTTCAGGGATGGGCCCGGGACCCCCAGGAGGCTAATCAGGACCAATCCTGGAATTTTTGTGGGATCTACTGGGAAAGAGCCACTCCCTTTTTGGCAGGAGTTGTTGAGCTGAAGGAGCTGAGCCCGGGGCTGTGAGGAGCCGCTGTGTGGAGGAGCACGTGTGAGCAAGAAGCCGGCCCAGGAGCGCAGACTGAAGTGGAGAGGACAGAGAGCCGGCTGCTGCTGCTGGGGCCCTGCGTCCTGTGCTGCCAGCCAGCTGTCCCAGAAAGGCGGAGTGTGGCTAAGACTACTAGGAAGGGGCTGAGCCGGCTTTGGCATGAGCTCTTCAAGCCCCAGGCTCCTGAGCACCGAGGTTGCCCTCAGCACAGAGCAGAATTCAGGAACTGGGGCACCTCTGGTCACTCAGCTGTCCCAAGGTATACTGGCCCTTTGAGAGTGGGGTCTTATCAGGCAGGGCTGTTTGTGGCAAATAACAGTTAATTTATGACTCAGCCTTCCCCGCCCACTCCCACTGTCTGCTAGCCTCCCGGCTGCTCACAGCCCCCCACTTTCCCAGGGAGCAGTGTGCTCAGCCCGGCAGGGGCCGGCACGGCCTCACACCCAGGCTGCATTCTGCTTGACCAGCCTCTTTGCAGCCAGGGTGGCGCCCAGCAGTGTTTGGGTCGACAAATACATGAGAGGGCATCTTCCAGGGCCTGCCAGGAAAGACTTTGTGTTTTGATGTATCAGGATGTTCAGTTGACGCGGAGACAGGAAGTGAGCTCTCAAACTCCAGAGTGGTGGCCTACTAAGATGCAGGTTTCCACTGACGGCGGCAGAGAACCCGCTGGACAACTTGTGCCCGGTGAAGTAGGAAAGGCTGAGCATAGGGAGGAGGGCTGGCAGGGCTGTGGTGTGGGCCCCCAACCGGGGCGGGGGTGAGGAGCAGAAGGGCAGCCTCCCTCCCACCCTGCTCTAGAACTGGCTTCCCGTGCCCTGGACTTTGGGAGGCGGACAGACTGCTGGTGGCTGCGACTGTGGCTTGTGGCGTGAGATGGCGAGCTGCTGCTGAGCTGAAGCAGTGGCACTTCCTCTAACGCTGGGGACCAGATACGTGGCTTGTGACAGGAGTGTGGGCCTGAGTGAAACGAGGAATTACCTTGGCCTGGGCCTGGGGATTGAAATGTGTGTGTATTTCCCACAACCAGATGCGGGCCATGTGATGGGAGGCCGTGTGTGATCCCCTCTGCTCCGGCCACCGGCCTACCCTGAGTGAGGGGTGGCGCCAGCACAGCGGAAGGAAGGGGTGAGCTCTCCAGGGGCCAAGGAGGGAGCAGGTGGTTTCTGCTTGATCCCCTTGGTCAAAGGAGCTCCAGCTCTGGAGCAGGGGTGGGGGATGGGCAGATCTTTAAGAAACCTTTCAAAGTGCCCATCTGAGGCTGGGCGCGGTGGCTCATGCCTGTAATCCTAGCAATCTGGGAGGCTGAGGAGGGAGGATCCCTCAAGGTCAGGAACTCGAGACCAGCCTGAGCAAGAGTGAGACCCCGTCTCTACTAAAAATAGAAAGAAATTAGCCAGACAACTAAAAATTTATATAGAAAAAATTAGCCGGTCATGGTGGTGCATGCCCATAGTCCCAGCTACTCGGGAGACTGAGGCAGAAGGATTGTTTGAGCCCAGGAGTTTGAGGTTGCTGTGAGCTGCGCTGACTCCATGGCACTCTAGCCCAGGCAAGAGAGCAAGACTTTGTCAAAAAAATAAAAAAGTGCCCATCTGAGCATTAAACTCTTCCAGATCTGTCCAGCATAAGGCCATCTTATAGGACCATACTCTGCTCGTACTCTGACCTCAGAAGTGTGCTGTGCGCAGTGAGAGAGCAGAGGGTGTTGACCACGCCACTCTTTCAGGGGCTGGCAGGTTGTCTGTGGTGGCCCTGGCTGGGGCAGATGGGAAGGCTTAGCCCAAGTTTGCAGATTTCGGTGTTAACGGGGCCGGCCTTTCCGATGACTCAATTGGAACTGCACGGGCAGTGGAAAGAAGGGAAGTACTGTCCTCTGAACACCCGCAGGGTTCCACGTGTGGCCTCCAAGGGAGCTCGGGGCTCGCTCACACCCTCCTTCATTCCCTAGGATAGATCCTGAGGTCTTAGACAAGGCCATATTATTGGGTTTTAACACTTGATGCTGAGCTTTCATTGTAAGAAACAAATTACCTAAAAGCACCTATGGGAAAGGTTGTTCTTTGGTTATGTTCTGTGGCACATTCAGTCACTGGTCCCACATTTTTCCTGGCACTGGCATTGTACTTCCACACCCTTGCAACACGGTGGGAAATGTACTTCCCTACGATTTGACTTTAAGCTTGGCTGTGTGACCTGCCTGGGCCAATGGAACATGGCCAGAGATGACGTGAACAGTGGCTGGGAATGCGCTGTGTGGTGGGCCTTGCTCTCTTGTGCTTCGGCCTTCGTGCTGAGAAGAGCACGGCCTAGAGGGTGCTGGCTCCAGGCTAATGACAGCTCTGAGGAGCAGGTCCAAACCCAGCTGGGCACCTGGGCTCAACCAGTCCTGCCTGTGCCGCTGATGGCAGCCAACCTGCAGACATGGGAGGGAGATATAAATGCCTGTGGGTAACGCCACAGATTCCGTGAGCAGCAAATGCTGACCACACACTGTCTCTCCCTTTTTGATTCCTTCGGTGAGACTAGAGCGGTGAGCTGGGCAGCGCCACACCCCTTGTGCCCCTCCACACACCTCGCTGCTGTGGCGCGGTAGGGTGGTGATCTCGCAGCTTCTCCTTGCTGGCCGGCTTTGGTCATCTCTGGAACAGTCTTCATGGCTGTGGGAGCGGCAAAGGCTGAGCTCTGGGTGGTGGCAGTGGGCTTAGGGGAGAGAGAGAAGGCTTAGGGAGGACATCTAGGGCTGCTGTCACACAGCATCCTTCGTCCTCCTTGGCTACATTGGCACCTCCCTGCGTGTGTTCTGGGAAGGCCCTCTCGCCTCCTCCTGGCTGTGTTGACTGCACCCTCTACTTCAAGCTTGGAGCCCGGAGCGGAGAGAGGTGGGGTAGTGGTTGCCATCGGTGCAGCGTGTGACCAGTCTATCTGGCCTTCCTCCTTCCTGGCACGTAGTGCAAACCCCCTTTAGGGTTAGGCATGGGCGTGTGATTTGATGTGGTGACTGCAAAAGTGTGTGGCGAGGAGCCTGAAGCCTCCGTGAGGGACAGAGTGCTCTTGTCAACCTGTGCCTGACATACAGGGTGAGTGAGAAGTAGACTTTTGTTTAGTTAATCCACTGAATTTTCACGAGGGTCGTCATTGCAGAATAACCTAGCCTATCCTGACACAGGTGGGCTTTTCCCGTGCTCAGACATGGCCCCAGGCAAGGTAATGATCATGCCAGTGAGGAGCCAGGCCCCAGGCCTGAGCAGGTGTCAACAGTGCCCAGGTCCTCAGAGCGAGGGCTGTGCCGGTGGCCTTTACGACAAGAACTGGGAGTCCACAGCTGCAGGCACTGGGAAGACCTTTCTGTCTGGAGCTGCCATTGATGGCACATCCAAGCCTTATGACCTGGCCACTTGCTCACTGGCCAGCCTTTAGGCAGTGTCTCCATCTCATCACTGAGGCATAGAAATGCGTGCCATGAGGATGTCCTGCACGAGCCCCGCATCCTTGCTTCCCTCTCGCAGTAACCGAGACCACGTTCCCCCATGCCCCAGATGCACTCGGCTCGCATACCCCTGGGCAAGGGGAGGTGCAGGGTGCAGATGACGCCAATCAGATGCTTTCACTCCAAAACTTGAATCTTGGGTAGAATAATCCAAATTGGAGGCTGATCAGAATTCATGCACCCCCGTGGTGGCATTCCGGGGAGATCACTCATTCGATCCTGCTAACGAGGTCCTCAGAGCTTTCCTTACAGTTTTTCTGGTCTCTCTGAAAGGACGGCACATACCCCAGAGGTTCCGCACCTGGAGCCGGATGCAGCAACTCACTGAGAACCTAAGTCCCCATTGTCTTCTGTTGCAGTGGATCCGAATAGTGTTTTGGCGGTATGTGGTATAATTGCATTATCTTGAGAAAGAATTCTTTAACAACTGTGTTTATGGCAAGAAGGATATATGTGGGCGTTGGCAGCTAAAGCTACAGATTGCAGAGGATGTTTGTTGTTTTGCCTGTCCAGCATCCATTCCTGTTTCGTCTGGTGACGAATCCCATGTGTCCTCCCCTATTCTCAGGCTATGTCATTGGGTTGTCCTGCTTCTCCTTAACTCCAGAGCCTGTATGTAGGGAGAGATTGGCTAGAAGAGAGGACAGGTGCCACATTCCAATGACATCATTTAAGCCAGTGGCTCCAGCCAAGCCTGGCTGCCCTGGACTCTTCACTTCAAAGAGACAAAGAAAAGGCCCTTTGGTGCTTATGCCCATTTGAGTTGGGCTTCGGCCTCTTGAAGTCAGAAGAGTAATGTGTAATGTAATAATCCTAGGTAGGTATACAAGGCACATCAGCAGTGGTGCCTGCCATGCGCCCTAGCAGAGGGGACAGCCAGTAAGTGGTCAGGGTTTAGACCATGTGACTGTGGACGGGAGAGGGCACCTGAGCCAGGCCCTAGATCCATCAGCTGGCCAGGACTTGTGATTTTTCCTTTGGCATTAAGGATGATCTATGCCTATCTGGTTACTCTTTTTTCAACTGTGAGTTGGGAAACCCAATCTAACCCAATTTAGTTTGAACAAAAAGTAAATTTATTGTCTTCCTTAATTGAGATATCAAGGGATGGGACCAGGTTTACTGTTCACTGGATTCAAGCCTTGGATGATGTTCTCAGGACCCTGCTTCTCCGCATGTCCTCACTTGGTCACCCCAGTGTGGCACTGGGCTGTGTGTAGGATGGTGGCAGCAGCTTCAGTCCCCATGTCTTCTTGGAGAAAAGAGTGAGTTTCTTTCTCAGGACTCCCAGAGGCAGTCTTTATTGCTCATCACTGGCTCTACGTGGGATGATGCTTATCCCGAACAATCTCTGGCCAGATGCCCCTCCCCTGAGACCCGCCCAGGGCACGTGGGCACAGAGGAGGAGAGAGTGAGTAACTTAGAATAAGTGTTGAACTGCTGGAAGACAGACTTCCAATAAGATTGGCTTAAGCACGACAGAAGTTCCTTTCTCCCTCACCTGCCTGCAGGTAAGCAGCCCGGGAGCCCAGGTTTTTTCCTATCTTGCGCTCCGCTCTCCCTGGGTACTGTTTAGCTGGGTGCTGTGAGACGTTTCTCCACCCCCCCCCCCACCAGCCAGTGGGCGGGAAAGAGGTAAGAGGAGCGCTCACACTCTGCGTAAAGGCACTACCTCCCCCACTTCAATCCCGCCGGTCAGTTACTTGGCCGAACATATTTTCTGGGAGATGAGGAACTACATAGCCTTTTTTCTGGATTTCCACATCCCCAGATAAAAAACAGGGATTCTTTAAACATGGCAGATGAGGGTGATTGGGGCCAGCTGGCAATCTCAGCCCCAGTCTGTCCCTTTGGCCAGCCAAATGTCTGTGTGTCCTCTCCCGGGGGAGACAGCCCCAAAGCTCTGTCCAGTGCCTGTGCCCAGCTCCGAGCCTGGATCTGGGGGGCAGGGCCTGTGCCTCAGGTCTGGACGTGGTTCTTTCTGGTGCAGCGCCCTCAAACTCCCACACAAGACCTGCCTCCTCACACCCCTACGCAGCAGTCAGTGAGAATGAGATAACCACAGCGGAGCCCTCATCCAGAAGAAGGGGAAACGCCACCCATCAAATCCTGGTGGGCAGAAATCATGAAGGTTCCCGAGGAGCGGAGCACATTCCTTGGATGACAGCCCCTCTCTCTAGGACTACCCCCTGGGAGTGGATTCTCTGGGCCTGGAGGTCCCTCTTTGTCCGATGTCTGCCATGGCCATGTCTGAGTGGGCATTGCAGGGTGGCATGGCTTCTGCAGCCCACCTCTTCCTGGCACCAGTTTGGTGGCGAGGTGGTTGCTTTCAGGAGTCAAAAATGCAGACTTGGACTGGCCAGGCTCGTGCTTTGTTTGGTAACACACACCCCTCAACATCTCAGTTTTCTGCCTAGTTGCTTCCAGGCACACTCTTAGGCAGGTACAGGTTGAGTGTCCCTTGTCTGAAATGCTTGGGACCAGAGTGATTTGGATTTCATGTGTGTGTGTGTGTGTGTGTGTGTGTGTGTGTGTGTGTGTGTAATATGGTTGACATCCCTAATCTGAAAATCCAAAATCCAAAATACTCCAATGTGCAGCTGCTTTGAGTGTCATGTTGGTGCTCAAAACATTTCGAATTTTGGAGCATTTTGGATTTTGGATTCGGAATGTTCAACCTCTAACAGTATTGAAGCCTAAAAACTGTGGCTTTTTATTTATCAGCCTGTATCTTCTACATATTCCCCTTCTCAAGTCGAGACCAGCCAAAACACTCAGCTGGGACTGGAAGGTGACATTTTTGATCTGGTCTGTGCTGCGCAGTGGGCTGTCATCATCAGGCTGAGAGCCTTAATCAAAAGTGCTTAAGAAAGACTAGGGTCCACAGCCCTGCCTCCTGCTGATGCCACTTCTTCAGAAACTTCTCCTGTATCTGCCTCAGTTTCAGTTTGCGGCGCAAAAGCAGTAGATGTTCGACTTAGGTTGTAACCCATAGGCAAAGGGAGCTTCTCTCAGCTCGGCTGTTACCCTACATCCCTGCCTGCCTGCTTGGCCAGCTCCGTCCAGTGCTTCTGGCTCAGGTAGCACTTTGTTGAGAGTGGCAAGAAGCCCAACATGCTGAAATTTTCACCATTTCCTTTAGAGCTAAGGCTGACTTTTCAAGGTATTGCAGGAATCAGTTCATCCACTGCTTGGGCATGGAATTACGAGGATTGTCAGCCTGCTGTACAGTACTTAAAACACATTTGTCGTTTTGTTACCTGAAGCACTTCTCCTCCAGGTAGGGAATTCTGTATTTAGCGTAGGATTTCCTTCTGTAAGAGAGCTCTCATGTGAATAGTGGTTTAAATAGGCGAGAGGTTAATTTCTCTTTCATGTAAAACCTGGTCATAGATCATCCAAGGCTGACAGCCAAACGTACTGTGCTGGGACATAACCTCGTTTGTGTTGCCTTCATCTAAATGGTACAAACCAGCTCGACACCATGACTTCATTCCAACTTGGGAGAGGGAAGGGGCAAGGCACACTCCTCCCGAGGGGCAAGACTGAGAAGCCGCACACAACACTTCTGCAAACATCTCAGCCCTCAGAACCTGGTGCTGCGTGCTGGCTGTGCAGGCCTGGGAAATGTGGCCGTTGTTCTGGGCAGTCACGCTCCCAGCTAGAGGAGTTCTACTATTATAGAAGGAAAATAAATACTGGGGGACAGGTGGCAGTCTGTCTCAGGGTGATCCCCCAAACGAAACGGGGGGATGGATTGTGGGAAGCTGAAAAGCAATAGCCATCTACTCCAAGGCTCTCCTCTGAGCGCCCCAGCTTCTGTTCCCTTTATTCCCTGTGACCTCACTGTCCGCTCGTGCATCTGTCACCACCTCCCCTGAACACCGATCACGCAGGCCTGGGGACCAAGGCACCTCTGGTGCCACCTGTGCTGCCAGCTCACGGCCTGGGACTAGCAGTTGTTAGGACTCAGGAAAATGTCTGTGGAAGTAGGCTGAGGTAGTTATAGGTGTTTCCAGATAAACTACCTTCCATTCATTCATCCATCCATTTATCCCTCCAGCATCTATTATGTGCCCGGGCCGGGGACTCAGCGTCTTTTTGTCAGTCCCTTGGGGACCTGGTGGCAGCAGCGATTCCCACTCCTTTATCTCCATCCACTCCCTCTCTGTGGGTCCTTCTCCCAAGCTGTCAAAAATGCTCAATTTGTTACAACATGCAGTGGGCATCTGTCTGTTTCTGGCCACCCAGACTGCAACCCTCCTTCTGGGGAAAGACGTGTGTGCAGTCTCAGTGGGGCAGTGAGTGTCCCTAAAGGCACTTGGCCAGATATTCCTCCAGCTATATCCATCCAAAGACAGAGGGCATGTGGCTATACCCTGGCCAAACGAGCTCCCACTCCACTGGGACTTTGACTTGAGCTGAGACACAGACCAAGGACAAAGGATAGGAATCCTTTCTTTGGAGATGGTCACAGAGTGACACCATGGAGCAAGTGGCTTTAGCTGTAGGAGTCTGGAGTCACCTGGCTCCTGCCTTGAAGAACCACAGCTGGCTCCCCAGCATCAGCTTCGGGGGCTCCCTGCAATCTTCACACACAGTCCCCTTTTGCTTAATGTACCCAGACTTGTTTTCTGTTGCTTGAAGTCAAGGAAACCTGCGACACGATGCAGCCCATTAAAAGCAAGCAGGCAGACAAACAGAAACAGGACTAAACCCACCTCTCTTGATCCCACATCCCCTTCCAAGTGACACCTTTCTTTCTTCTCCTCTCTACGGCTGTGCTTAGAAGAGTTGTCCACACACGCACTGTCTCCAGTTCTCCCCTCCAGCTCATCCGCAGGCCACTCCAGTGGCTTCTGCCTCTGTCACCTCACTGAAGCTGCTTGCACTAAGCATCTTGTGCCACTGCAATGCCCTCATTTCTTCCTGTCCTTTCTGGCTGCTCCTTTGCCACCCGGAGTTGCACTGCCGGGTCCTAACCCTCTTCTCACTCCACTCTTGCCCTGGAGACCTGAGACGCCCTTGGCTTCAGGACCAACCCCCGTGCCCGCAATGCCCGGGCCTCCTGGGCAACTCCAGTCATGCATGGGCACACTGCCCACCTCTCTGTGTGGTGTCTCATGCATCCCAGAGCACACCCCACACTGGCTGCTCTTCTGCCAGGGTTCAGAGTCTCAGCAAATGGCACTTGGCCCACATGGTCCTCAGGCCAGAGCCCCCGCTCTCTGCCAAAGCAGTCTACACATCCCATCCCATCCTCTTCCAAAGCAGAACTAGCTTGTACCTCCAGAACCTGACACAGGAGGAGCTCGGTAAATATTTGATCGAATGACTGATAGCAGCGAGAACACCCGCTTTCACAAATACCATTGTCCCCCAGCCCTGTGAGGCAGGTATAATCACTGCCACTCTGCAGATGATGAAGCTAGTGCCCAGACAGGTGAACAGTTTCGCTTGGGCATGGGATGGCAGAGCCAGCCACTATGTGGGGGAGTTGGGACTGGAGTTCAAGTCTGACTCCCCACCCTAGGCTCTCCCTGGGCAGCTGCCGCAACCAGAGGGGCCTCCTTGCCAGGCCACAAATGGAAGAAGGGGGACAAGAGGGCAAGGCTAAGGTGCTGCTCGGAGACCCTAGTGGTGAAGTTCAGCTCCGCTGTGTCTGTGGGCACCAGGCATGACAGACATCTGTTGACACCCAACTCCAAAGCAGGCTTCCTTGAAACACACTTGGTGAGGTTCTTGGAGGGCTCGCAGGATGCCCAGGGAGCTGGGAGCCCCAGGTCTGAGGCCTGGATCTGGCACCCATCCTCAGTGTCGCCACGCGTAGCTCACCCCTTCTTGGGGCTCCGCTGACCTCACTAAAAGTCTGAGTGAGATTCCTGAGATGTGGAGGGTGGGGCCCTAATGCCTGGGCAGGGGCAGGAGCGGGTGGTGGCCTCAGCGAACACATTTCTTATTTGCCTCCTTTTGGCAGGATCCTCTCCCCGCAGGCTGTGTGTGCTGGGGAGTGGGCAGGGCCTCCACTTGGCCTGCCCTGTTGGGCCTGGGGGGAGCCGTCTGCCAGTCTCCTGTGCAGACTGGCCCCCAGCCCCCCAGACGGGAGAAGCAGAGATGGTGCTGGATCCTGGGTCACTGGAAGGGAGGAGCCGCAGACCCCTCAGCAAAGGGCTGGGCAAACAGGTAGGAGGTCCCCAGGGCTGGTAACAAAAGGAGGAGGGCCGGCATCAGCACCCAGCTCTCTGAGACTGGGGCCAGGAGGTAGCACAGGCTTCTCTTACCGCCTGGCCCTGGGCATGGGTAGCAGGAAGCCCTTGAGGACAGAAGGGGTCCTGGCAGGCCCGGGCAGGTGGCTGTCTGTCCCACACCTTGTGTCCCTAGACCACCAGCGGCTGTCAGGGACTCAGGGATATTGAGGGAACTTAATGCCCGGGCCCCAGGCCGGTACGGTGGGAACAGGTGATCCCATGGCCAGGACGGGCTCCAGGTGTCATGGGGCGGAGAAGAAGTGAGGGAGCGAGTTTCAGGGCTACAGGGAATTGCGGGCTTTGGGGGGGCGGTTCACCCCCGCACGGTGCCTGCACAGCTGGCTACAGGAGTCTGTGGGGCCGGCCGGGAGATTAAAGGCCTCGAGTGAGGCCGGCTTGGGCACAAGGGTGGGGATAGGGACTCGGGCGGGGAAAGGGTGGTAGATTACGAGCCCTGAGGGGCGGGGCTGAGAACGAAATCTTGGGGCAGGTGTCTTCGAGGTTGGGCCCGGGTGGAGGGCTCCAGGGACCATGCCGGGGGCCTGGAGCCCAGGGGACCAGGGTCAGGCTTGGGGTCCGTGAGGGTGGAGCCGAGAGTATGGGACTGTGGGGTCCAGGGCTTGGAGGATCCCCAGTCCGTGGGGGCGGGTCTAGGAAGTCCGGAGCTGGCGGGATCAGGCCTGGTGTCCGAAGGGGCAGGCCCTAGAGGAAGGGGGTCTCGAGGGCGGCGGCGGGGGGCAGAAGACTGCGAGAGGCGAGGCAGGATGAAGGAGGACAGGAGGGCCAGGCCGCGAGGAGCCGGGTCGCCAGCGGCGTCGCAGACCTCGGTGCGGGGCGTGGTGCGGGAGGGGACTGAGTTGAGGGGCGGGGCTATGAGGAAGCGGATGGGGGGCGGGGTCGGGGGCCGGAGGATTGTGGGGCGCTCACCGCGGGGTCGGGTCAGGAAGGTGGGTGTCTTGGGGGTTCCTTGGGCTGGCCTGGAAAGCAGGAGTCGTGGGGGGCGGAGCCCAAAAGACAGGACGGTGGGACCGGGCCGTGGGAGGGCTCGGGGAGGAGGGCTGGGGTCTCGCGGGGAGGCCGGACAGGGGGTCGTGGGGGCGGTGCGGGCAGAGGCCCGGGGGCGGGGCCTGCCGGGTGGCCCAGGTGAGCTGGGCCTCCGCCCCCTGCGCCCCGCCCCCGGGCCCGCGCCGGCCGCCCCTCGACGCCCCTCCCCGGCGCTGGCACTGCGGGCCGGGCGGACGGCGGCCGGCGGCGTCTGGGTCCCGGCCGGTCCGGCTCCGGCTCCATCTTGGGCCGCCGCGCCGGGCACCTGTGGCGGCCGCAGGAGCAGCGCTTCCGCCGGCCTGCGCGGCCCGGCGGGCGACAGGGTGAGCGGCCGGCTCCGTGGTGCCCGGGGGGAGGGTGCGATGGGCGGCGCCCGCTCCCTGCGCCCCGAGCCCACTCCTCACCCCGCCTGCGTCCGGTCCCCCGCATCCCGCCCCGCCGGGGCCGCGGCGCCCGGTGACCGCGTCCGCCTCCCACCTCGTCTCCCACTGCCCTGGCCTGTCCCTCTTCCGTGTCTCCCCTGCCTATCGCCCATTTTTCGTTGCTCTGCCCAGGACCCCGTCTCCTTCGGCCTCCCCTGCTCCTGCGCGCTTCCCTCTCCCATTCCTGCGCTGCCGTTCCCATCCTCCACCGCACCCTCCCGCCACCGCCCGCAGCGCGGCCGCCCCCAGCCCGTGCCCTTTCGCGCCTCCTGCCCGCATCCTCCCTCCCAGCCCACGGCCCATCTTCCTTCAGTCGCTGCCTTTGCTGCGGGGAAGGTCTGTAGCCCAGGCCGTGTTGAGGTCCTTCCCCCTTAGGGTCGGGGTGGCTTTGCGCGGTAGGGGCGGGCAGGGAGCCCTGCGCTGGGGAGGCCGCGTGGTGTAGTGTGTTCAGGCCTTTGGCCCGGCAGCTTGGCCTGCGGAGTGCAGCTGTGTAGACGCTATTTCCTGCAGGCTCCCATCGCAGACAGGCCTCTGGTGCGTCCACAGTGGGGTGTGTGCCCATGTTGGGGCATGAGTGCTGTCAGCTGGGTGCCACCAGCGAGGGCGGGCAAGTCCTCCCTGGGGAGGAAGCTGGGGGCCTTTGGGAGCCTGGGTCTCTTATGAGCAGAGCTGTGTCTATGGGACCATTGTTCCACGGTTACCCCGGCTCCTTTTTTGGCAGAGCTTGTGATTTGGGGCATGTTGCCCTGAAGACACCTTCATCCCCCTGTGATGGGCAGGTTTTGTCCTCTCCAGACACCCCCTTTCAGGGGTATTCCCTGCCCACTGCCCAACTTTGGCCCTGTGTGTTCCTGCCAGGCCCCCTTTTGCCCTGGGATGGATTACACCATCTGCCAGAGGTTGCCAACCCCCTACTATGCAATGAGGGATTTGTGGGGTGTGTTTTCCTGCCTGAGAGGTAGGTCTGTATTTCAGCATGTAACCAGTTTTCCCTACTGACCATGTGGGTTTGGTTTTCCTATTTTGGTTTTGCCGGACTCAGAAGTTATCAGCTAATTAATGCCTGCTGCTTAACAAGAAGGGGCTTACATGGATGCCACGGTGTGGTTGGAGATAGAATCCACTTGTGGTGGCCTTGATAGTTCCCCTGCGCATGTCTCAAAGGCTTGGGCCCCTCTGCTGGGGCAACGTGGAGGGAGTTGGAACCTCCGACCAAGTCTCTTTGGTTAGCTAGTCTGCAAGTGTCTGCAGAACTGGGGCTTTTACTGGAAATGACCGTCAATTGCTGCATGTGAGGCTGGTTGATCTTCCAGTTGCTGACGGGAGAACCTGAGGCAGCAGGACAGCCCGGCATTGGCGCAGGTCATCAGCCACAGCCATCGCAACGTTGACATCAAATGGGGCAGGAGAGAGACCATTAAGGTATCATTCAAGGAACACTAGGGGTCTTGGATACTTCTATGTGCCTGATTCTTATCTCGTGCTAAAACATCTTCCTAGGGTCTCCTTAGGGTGAAACCAGAACCTGTGGTTATAAAGGCAGGGTGGGCGTGCCATTCTGGGCATTTAAAATGCATGTCGTAGGTGGATACTTTTTTGTTTTGAATTGGCCGCTTTCAGCTATGGTTTCTCTGACATTTTCTGAACTGCTCCAGACCTCGGGTTTGTCATCTGACACTTGGGAAGAAAACCAACAGATATAACCCCCCACACCCAACTAGGATCTTTCTGGGTGATAGCTAGCCCTGGGTAGGACCCTCGTGACTGATGGCTTCTCACTAGGTTTTGGTAGGGATCTGAGGGTACCCCCTGCCCTGTCCCACCTGTCTTCTCAGGGGCCTGGGGCTGCTGGATCTTATGGCCCTGCTCCCTAGGAGGGCCCAAGGTGGTGGGGCGTGGCCAGAGACTGTGTGGGCTATCCAGATGGGGTTTCCTTGGCGTTCTTGGACCTGCGGCTGGGTGTTTGTCTACCTGCCAGGGGCTGGCAGTGACCACAGCCTTCCCAGCCAGTGGGTGCACCTTCTGCCCTCCTCGCTCCAGGCAGCCCCAGAAGCTGCTAAGGAGCAGGTGGGGTGGGTGGGGGTCCACTCAGTCACTGTTCCACTGGCATGTCATGAGCACCATTGCTGGTGCCAGGCTCTGGGCTGGCTGCTGGCTCTCTAGTCAAGCCAGGGAACTAATTAAGTAAAAAATACCACTTTTTGGTGGGCAGGAACTTCCAGGATGGAGGTCTGCCCAGTGCTCAGATGGGGAGGAGCTCAGACACTCGCCTGTCGTGTGCCCTTGGCAGGTCTCCGGACCCCTCTGAACTTTTGTCTCCTTGTCTATAGAATGGGGATAATGACATATCTTGTGAGGTTGCTCTGACAACTAAATGAGACAATGTGTGCAAAGGATGTGGCACACAGTGCGTGATCACGCCCTGGGAGCTGTCACTCTTACTGTCACCAGTACGATTATCACTGGCTTTATTGCCCTCCCCTCTGTCTATACATCCATCTTAGAGCTCCCTGAGGGCAAGGCCTGGCAGAGTCCTTTCCTGGCTACTCATCCTCTTCCTGACCCTCCCAAGGACCAGGCTGGCTTTGGCTGCAAGAAGCAGCCTGGAAGGGACAGACCTTACCAGGCTGGGGCTGTGTGCAAAGCAATGTGGTCCAGTGTGATAGCTGTTAGCCATGCGTGGCCAGTTAGATTTAAATTACTTAAATTTAAATAAAAGTAAGCTTTCTCTTTCTAAGTTGTGGTGGCCACCTGTCTAGTGCTCGGCACCCACATTGGCTAGTGCCTACCTATTGGGGTGCACAGGGTGGAACCTTTCCGTCATCATGGGAGGTTGTGCGGAACTGGACTGTCAGGGACTCTGGCTCTGGCATCGTCCTCGCTGTGGCTCCGACAGCCACCAGCTGTCTCCTGAGTGCTGGGATAACACGAAGTTTGTAATTACACAGAAATTGACTTCTGGAGCCCTTCCCACCTTCCTCTTGGGTAGCCTTGCTCACCTGGCCAGGGTGGTGAGTTTCCTGGCAGTCCGTATCAGCTCAGGGATGGGAGGGCAGGGCTGGGATTGCCCAAATGCAACTGTTGCCTGCTGTCCCCATCCTGTTTCTCTAGCCGGTCCTGCCTGGCCAGGGAGTCCTGGAGTGATCTCCCTAGTTCACAGCTTTGTCTAGGGTTGGGAGCCCAGACATCCTGACCCTACCACTCCCATCATGTGCTTTGAGCACATGGCCTCTTTCCTGTTCCTCCCATCTGGCCGCCTTCTCCCTCCTCTCTCTCCAGGCCCCACTGACACTGCTGGTCCTCCAGGGAGCCTTTTCTGACGCATCACCCAAAGTGAGCTCTCCTGCCTTGGCGTGCCCTCCCTCAGACCCTGCTTTTGGCACTCAGTGCCCTCCTCTGGGGCTTTGTTCTTGTATGTGCTCGTTCTCTCGGTCACACATACGGCGGGTGTGCTCTGAGTGCCTCTCTGCCGGCCCGCCATCTCCAGGGGCGCAGCCACGTCTAACTGAGCCTCGTGCTCCCCTGACGCGGAGCTGGGCATGTGGTAGGGTCTCAGGAGGTGGCTGTGGAGTGAATGACCAAATCCTGAGTCACTCCCCAAGGCTGATGCGTAGGGCCTCTCCCTGCCCCTGGAGCTGGAGGTGGGAGTCCAGGAACTGAGTCCCAGAGACGTGACAGCTCAGGGAGGCTGGGCCAGAGAGGATGGGGAGGGGCACAGGGAAAGCCCAGGGCAGTTCTCAGTGTCTCTGTTCATTGCTCTTCAACCCATAAAACTTCTATGAGCCCCTGCTCTTCCCAGGAGGCCCCAGTCCACAGTGAGATGGATGCTGCCAGTCCCAGGAGGAAGCAGGCTGGGATCTGCCAGGCAGGCTGTGCAGGTTGTTAACACATTGCAATACTTCTGTGCTGATCGACTAGGAGCTGTTGTCCCACAGCCCCTGCCCCCAGTGCCGCAGTCCCTTCTGAGAGGCCCTGTAGACCTGGCCTCCTCCCTGGACTCCCTTCCCCTTCCCCTTGAGCCAGCCAGTGAAGAGCCACCGGCTGACATGGTGGGTGGTCTCCAGGACCCTGCCCTAGGGTGGGGTCTAATGCTCTGTACTGCCTATGAGATATTTGCAGTGTCATCCTTGTGTATAATGTGATGACCTTGATTTGAGGGCTCTGGCGTCTTGTCACTGTCTTGCTTAAGGTTCTGACCAGTCAGGCAGGCTGAGACTGAAGCTGTCCCCACAGTGGGCCTAGCACTGTGCGAGCTCACAGCAGTGTCTGGCTGAGGTGCTACTATCCAACTCAACCTCTCTCCCCGCTTTCTTTCTCCTGCAGGCAGCCATGAGTTCCAGCCGCCCTGAGCCGGGTGCCCGGGCACCCCTGAGCCCCCACCTGCAGCCCCTGTCCCGGAGCTCCTCCAGCCTGCTAGGTGAAGGCCGAGGGCAGAGGCCTGAGCTACGCAAGAGTGCCAGCAGCACCGTGTGGCAGGCCCAACCGGGCGAGGCCAGCACTAGTCCCCAGGCCCCAAAGGAAGAGGGGTGCCCTGCTGAGAGCATGGAGCCAGCACAGGCCTCCAGCCCCCGACCACAGCCTGGTGCTGGGGGCCACTGGCGGAGCAGTACTGTGGGCAATGTGTCCACTATGGGCAGTGGTGACCTGTGTCACTTGCGGGCCACTGGTGCCACTGCCGTGCAGAGAAGCCACTCAGACCTGGTCCATGGCATCCAGATGCGGGGTCATGGCAGTGCTCGGAAGGCCAGCCTCAGCTGCATGGCCCTTAGCAGCTCCTCTGTCCACAGGGCTCAGGTGCAGCCTGGCGATTCTTCTGACCAGGGTGGCCAGTTCCCTGTAGACCTGGAAAGGGACCCAGCTCCAGAGGAAGAGACTTCTAACTCAGCCTGGATGCTGGGGGAGAGTCAGGTGGGGGTGCTGCCACCAGACCTGGGGGACACAACTACCTGCAGCAGCAGTCTCCAGCCTGAGCCCAAAGCCACTGGGCAGTCAGCCACCACCTCCTGCCGTGCTCTGCCCCCAGAAGCTCTATTCTGCAGCATGAGTAAGGAGGGGGCTGGCAGCTGCTGTCATGCCCTGCCTGCCACAGGGATCCTGGCCTTTCCCAAACTAGTGGCATCAGTGAGCGAGTCTGGGCTACAGGTTCAGCATGGGGTGAAGTTTCACTGTAAGTTGCCCGGGGGGCTCCCTGGGCACTCCTACTGCTGTGCCTACCATTGGGATCCCACTGGATTGGCCACAGAGCCTGGCTCTAGGACCAAAGATGTGTGGACCATGACCTCAGCCAGTGACTTGGCCCCTGCAGTGGCATCTCCTCCGTCAGCCCAGGATGCTGGCGTGCAGGCAGCCCCAGTGGCATCCTGCAAAGATGTGGCCACCAGCCCATCCATGGAAGCACCTGTGGCCCTGCACATGTTCCCAGAGGTAACTCTGGGGTCCAGCTTGGAGGAGGCGCCATCCCCTGTGCGGGATGTGCGATGGGACGCGGAAGGCATGACGTGGGAGGTGTATGGAGCCTCGGTGGACCCCGAGGTGCTCGGCGTGGCCATCCAGAAGCACCTGGAGATGCAGTTTGAACAGCTGCAGCGGGCGCCCACCAGCGAGGACAGCCTGTCTGCGGAGGGCCGGAGGGGGCCTCTGCGGGCTGTCATGCAGTCCCTGCGGCGTCCCAGCTGCTGTGGCTGCTCCAACACAGCCCCCGAGTGAGGAGCTGCAGCCCTTGGAGCTGACCTGGACCTATGGACTTGGCTCTAGACCAGGGCCAGGGACAGTGGGGACCCCATGCTCCCTGGACCCACCGGCAGCTGGCCACAACTCTCATCTGCATGCCAGCTGCATAGAGGCCATGGGACTGTAGCCTGGGGCTTTCTGCCCCATGTAGGTGGGCTGGTTTTTAAGGGCTTGTTTCCCAAAGGCCACATTTCTGCACATTCTGGGCTTTGAATGTTGAGACAGGATTTCAGCACTGTGCACAAGGGAGATCCTGAGTTTTCTGTAAAAAACTTGACCTTCTATTCAACCTGCCCTCAGAACTCTGCCACATTTTCCCCTTGGACTCTCAGTGGCTTTATTTTAAAGGAGTACTGAGACATAATGAATTCCCGACATGAAGTGTGGGGCCCCAGTGACAGGGACTGCCTGTGTCTTTAGGGAAGGGGACTGATATTGCCAAAAGCCTCCTATGTGCCGCATACTGTGCTTCACACCTTACCTTGTTGAGTCTTCGCCTCTTCACCTGTTTTACAGATGAAACAGTAGACGTTGGCAAGGCCGTAGCTGCTGCGCCCACATTGGACAGCTTGAACCGTCGGGCTGGGATTCACAGCTAGGGCTGGCTGCGTCCATGCTGCTCCCTGCAGCACACGCTGTCTGGTTTGGTGCAGTTGTGCACAAGAACTTATTAAGCACGTTCTATGCGGGCTTCTGTGGATTCCATGGTGGATGAGCCAGGCTGCCCTGCCCCAGCTGAGCTCACGGTGTGTGGCGGGATGGAGGGGTGCTGAGCAGCACAGAGGGGTGCAGGCTTCCAGGGGCACTTCCAAGAAAGAGCCAGCCCCCCTTGCAGATCATTGTGTCAGGGGGTGGCCTCAGGAAGAGGAGACAGGCGGGCAGCCACTGGCCCCCAAATATGTTGTACTTCCTGAAATTGCACCATCTTCTCATTCCTTTGGCTTAAGGATTTCTTCTCAGCTGGCACAGTTCTTGGAAGGCGGGAGGGCAGGAAGGGATGGGGACGGGGAAGGAGACTGGCTGTGGGACATGGGGTAGGGACTCCCACCTGGTGGGAAATGGCCCTAGTTGGGAGGCTGTGAGGGTTCGCCCAATCCTGCCAATGTGACCTGACATGGCCCAGGCAGTGGGGGACAGGGGCAGCAATGAAGACAGCCCCCTGTCTTCATTGCCCAGGGATTTCTTAAGGCCTGCAGAGGATGGACGTGGGCTTGTGTCCTTGTCCTGGGACTCGGTGATCCCAAGCTCCTGGGACGGAATCCCCCAGTCCACCCTTGTGAAGGAGCCAAAGGGTTAAGGTGGTGTCAGGGCCCCTGGCCTGGCCCCATTCCTGGGGCCCCATCTGCACTTGGGAACCCAAGACTTGAAAGCTGCCTTACTTTTCCCCATCCTCAAGGACCTGGTACTCATTGAGATGGAAATGACTCGTGCAACAATGGGTTGATTTTTAAAGCAGGAGTGGCATTCTAATAGGCCAAGGTGAGAAAGGCTTGCCAAATGCCGCCCAAAGCCCCAAGATGGGCCATTCTCACCCAGAAACGTTCCTGTCCCGGGTGTGCAGTGCACCCCTTGGGGATCTAGGCCTGCCAGTCCCTCTGTGTGCAGTCAGGGCAGGCATCTCACGTTCTGGGGAGTGACCCCTGGGTTCATGCACCTGGCCTTGCCACAGGGGCTCCAGGAGCCCCGGCCTGGTGGTGCCACGTGGGAGAGAGAAATGGCTATGGGGACATGGGGGAGGGGCCCTTTACACAGAGGGGCTGGATAGGTGGGTGGAGGGGAGAATGACCTGCCAGGCCAATGGGGAACAGCCTGGACAGAGGTTGGAGGTGCCTATTATACCTGGCCATGGTGAGTCTTTGCAGTGGAGGCCCTGTGCGGGTGCTTGTTGGGTTGGGAGACTGGCAAGGAGTCCCCATTGGGAAGATGCTAGTGTGACTGAGGAAGGGGACTTTGGGGAGCTGTGGAAGGAGTAGTGGGTCCAGATTTCAATTTAGAAATATCTGGCTGGGCGCAATTGCTCATGCCTGTAATCCTAGCACTTTGGGAGGCCGAGGTCGGAGTATTGTTTGAGGCCAGGAGTTTGAGACCAGCCTGTGCAGAGCAAGACCCCATCTCTACAAAAAACAGAAAAATTTAGCTGGTTATGGTGTCATATGCCTGTAGTCTCAGCTTCTTGGGAGACTGAGGCGAGAGGATTGCTTGAATCCAGTAGTTTGAGGCTGCAGTGAGCTGTCATGACGCCACTGCACTCTAGCCTGGGTGACAAAGCAAGACCCTGTCTCAAAAAAAAAAAAAAAAAGCCAGGCGCGGTGGCTCACGCCTGTAATCCTAGCACTGTGGGAGGCTGAGGCGGGTGGATTGCTTCAGGTCAGGAGTTCAAAACCAGCCTGAGCAAGAGCAAGACCCCGTCTCTAAATAGAAAGAAATTCATTGGCCAACTAATATATATAGAGAGAAAATTAGCCGGGCATGGTGGCTCATGCCTGTAGTCCCAGCTACTCAGGAGGCTGAGGCAGGAGGATCGCTTGAGCCCAGGAGTTTGAGGTTGTTGTGAGTTAGGCTGAAGCCACAGCACTCTAGCCCAGGCAACAGAGTGAAACTCTGTCTCAAAAAAAAAAAAAAAAGAAAACAAAAAGGAAAAAATATTTTTTGGCTGCCAATGGAGAAGAGATTGGCACAGAAGAGTTAGGAGGCAGGAGCCCAGGAAGATGTGGTGCGGGACACCGAGGAGGGGCTGTGACGGAGCGGCAACTGGGGGCTGGCTTCACATGTGTGTGCATGTCTCTCACATACACACACGTGTGTGGTGGATTTGGGAAGGAGGAGGAGTTCCAGGAGGCTGAGGTTTCCAGTTTGTGCAAGAGGAGGGTGAGGCCACTAGCTGGGACAAGAGAAGGCAGGTGGCAGGTTCAGGAGGGGCGGAGGAGGGTCACGTGCCACGGGGTTTGGCTGGGACCAGTGAAACCCATTTCACAAGAGACTTTCTCCTCTGTCATATGCAGATTCTCATGCGTCTGCTCTGCTTGGCCGTGTGCCAGTCCACCACCTCTGTGCACCTGGCACGCTGTGATGGCAGGCAGGGCTGGGCCTGGCGCAGGGCCACTCGACTGGCCCGCTCAGCACACTGTGACCAACATGAACATCTGCAGGGTGGTGCTGGACTCCAGCCCAGCCTGTGTCTTGCCTGGGCCCCCAGACCACCCTCCTGGATAATAAACAACCTCCCTGGTCTGGCTAGCCCAGGCTGCACAGCTGCTGCCGACGGCTCTGCCTGCAGCGGCTGCGGCTTAATTTCTGAACTGGACCTGGAGACTCATTCCCCACCTGCTGGCTGGGGCCTCTCCTGGGCCAGGCCTGCTGCTGGTAGTGGTTTAGGGCCCCAGAACATAGCCACTAGCCTAGTTTACAGATCTCCTTCCCTTGGAATGCAGTCGGGGTCCCTTTCAGGCCCCACTGTAGGAGGTGTTGGATTTGACTGTTGATGTTTGTTTTGTTTTACATTTAAAATAAATGTAAGCTCGAAGGTCAGAGCTGGGCCCCATCAGACAAGGAGCATTGGTCCTGGCCGGTCTTGTTTATTTGTCCTGGAGCATAGTCTGTCCTGGACCAAAGTCTGTCCTTTGGAGCATAAACCCCCAGAGTCCTAGAACTCACTGCTCAGCAGAAACCCTCCTCACTTCTGCCCACTCACTCCTTCCATGGTGGGCTGGGTCCCCAGGTGAAGCATGGCTTTCTGGAGCTTGTCACCTCTGGGCGTGCCTGTCCTGTGGCCAGGACCCAAAGTGTGTGTCCCTTATGTTGTCCCCAGGTTGCCATCGACCTCACAAGAAACTATGAATCCGAACTGGGGAGGAAGCCGTTCCTGCCAGAGCAGAGCTGCCTCTGCTGCCTGAGCCACAGTGCTGGGGGCAGGGGGCGGAAGAAGAGCTAGAGTGGGCCTGTTCCACTGTGATGTCACCTCCCCTAGACGAGCTAGATCCATTTGACAGGGGCGGAAGGGGGCCTCCCCCATACAGGTCCTAACTGGGGCCATGGGGCGGACTGCTACTGCTAGCAGCCGAAAGCTGGGATTTGAACCCTTCTCCATAGATACATCCATGAGATCTTGGGCAAGTTACTAGCCTCACTGATCCTAAACTTCCTTGTCTGTGATGTGGGGATGATGCTGGTGCCTCCTTCACAGGCGTATTATGAGGATGACATGGGGTAACTCACGTAACGCTCCTGGCGCCAAGTTACCGAGGCACACGCTGGTGGTCTTGGTCCCCGCTCCCATGGCTACATTCGGGGGCTAGCTCTTGCCCTACCAGCTTGGCTGTGGTCATGCTCCACATCCTGTTTCCTTAAAAACCCCATATCCAGCCTATTTCCAAGTCCCTCACCCTCAATTTGGAACATGTGCCTCTGGCCATGAGCCTCTGGAAAGGTGGTTCCCAGAGCCACTTCAAGGAGGACCACGCCAGCCCCACCATTGCTTGATCTTGGGTCAGGTTCCCAAGGAGCTCATGCTGAGAGGAGGCTTCTGGAGTTATCAAGGAGGGGAGAGCTAGGTAGGAAAGGTGCAAGCAAGGGTGTGATTTAGGCCAAGTCAGATCCCACAAGGGAGGGCCAGGGTGCAACTTCCACCTGAGAGTGAGGGCCACCCAGGGCTGGGGGTGTAACCTCTGGGCACTGCTGGCTTTCTGGCACGCAGGCTAGGGAACTCCAGGGACCCCAGGGTAGCTCTCTGCATGGAGTTCTAGGGCCTATCCCAGGGAAGACATGCACAAAAACTGCCAAAAAGGAGTCACAGGTGTCTGGGGGTATACCCAGTGACAGCTGCATTTGTGTCTTGTGCAGCCCATCACCCTGTAGACACATGCTGGGCTTGTGACCCACAAAATGCCCAGATCTTTTCTCTGTATATTGCTCTAAAACACTTGTTTCATTCCTGTTCACACCAAGCAAGCTTAGTTAAGTGCAGAGCTTGCATCTGTCCGTGTTATATTCCTTCCCATTTGCCGTTTCGGCCTGGCCCAGTTTTGGCTTCTGAAGCTATGACTAGTCTTATCAGTTTTCATCCAACTTGTCAGGCAGGGCAGGGCCAGCGTGCAGCCTAGGGCATGTCACTGGGTGATCCTGTAGGTCAGTGTGGTCCACAGGTCCCTCCAAATTTACATGTCATCATGAGCAAATTTGTTTAAGGCAAATTTGTTAAAATCTAGATCTTTAATCTTGTATCCTTCTCACCCAAATCACAGTCCCAGAAGGAAAGTTGCATGGCCTGATTTGAGGTTCGTTCTCGGCTAAACTGGTTCTGGTGACGGCTGCTCCCCTTTCTAAGATCTTACCTACTTGTTTCACAAGTTGGCCTAGGAGTTTACGGCCAGCTAAGATTTGCAGACTCTATCTTCTCGCCCCTTTGGAGATCGGAGCCGCCGCGCCCTGCCCTTGGCATCCCTCCTGTTCCTCCTGGACCCTCAGAGGCTGTCCCGGCACACCAGCACTCACCTGCGGCACAGTTCCAGGAGGTGACTGAGGGTCAGGAGAATTGAGTGCCTTGCAGCTGGTCTCCAGCACCTTCCTTACTGAGCCCCTTTTCAGGTTTGCTCGCCCTTTTTAGTGGGCATCTTCCCAAAGCGGGGTGGGGGCCTCCCCGATCTGGAGAACACGGGACTGTTCTGTTGCTGGGCGACATGGAGATGATAAAACCATGGAAACGACTTGAGGAAAGGTGATATTTATTAAAAACCAAGCCAGACCAGAGTGGCACGGGCATTTAGGCTTGGGACAGATGGATGGGGTCCGACTACCTTGTCCCAAGAGTTGGGTAAGTGCCACCCCTGGTCACTTTTGGAGTGACTCTCAGGACTCATGCCTCATTTCTTCCCCTCCAAGCCCCAGGTGGCTCAGCAAGGAGGCAGATGTGGGCCTCAAAGCATGAGCTCCCCAAATGGATACCCTAAAATTCAGCTTTCACGGCCCCGCTTCATCAGGAGGGAATGTAAAGATGACTGTGCGACTACAGCAGTTGATATCTGGGCTCAGGTGGGAAAGTGTGTCCAATTTTAAGGTGTGCAGCTTTTAGCTACATATGCCTTACACAGTCTGCCCTGGCCAGGAACTTTTCATTTCCCAGCATCTCCTGAGGAAAAAGCATGGGCGCTTTTTCTGTATCCCATGGAGGTGGGCTCGGGGCTGAGGCATCTCTATGCGTGTGCAGCCAGGGACACGTGGGTGGCTCCGCTGGTCCTGCACCAGCTGCCATGGGTGCTCTGTCTCCCCTACCCTCCATTTCTCTTTAATCTCTTCCCCTTTTCTGTCTCACATCCTCTCTGTCCCCCAGAAACCTTCTATCTCCCCATTACTGCCCGTTGTCCTTATTCCTGCCTGCCCCTCTTTTATGCCAAGGGTTTGCCTTGCCTTAGCTAAACAGTAGTCTCTCTTCTTGTGATCTGGCCATTTCCCCGGGCCGTGGCTGGGCCCGGGTCTTGGCATTCCGGATCTTCGTGGGTCTAGGCTGTCCCTCTCCACCTGTCCTTTCCTTCCCTCTTTGGATGCAAACCACAGTGTCTGTGCTTGTCTGTGCTTGGCAAACAGCTTCTGACCATCCCCCTAGAAAGGAAGCCCCACTCCTGGGGCTGCGTGGCCAGGTTGCCATCGCTTTTTCCCAGAAAGCAAAACTGGTTGTCAGTGGTCCTGCTGGGTGAGCGCAGGGATTCTGGTCAGGCTGGAAGGGCACCCTATCAGTCCTAAGTTTTGGTGGCTCTTATTGGGGCACTGGCTGGCTAGGTGGCTGGAGGGGCACACTAGTTGGGTAGTGCTCACCTCCCCTCGGTGCAAGTGCCACAGGGAAGGGGGCGGGGCAGGAAGTGGCAGGGGTTTGGTCGCAGGGGGCCTGGTACCAGGAGTACTGCCTGAGCCTTGCCGAAGGGCAGGATAGCTGGGCAAGACATAGAATCCTGCTTTATGGGAATTTTTGATGTAATATTTTGTCATTTATTTTTTCATTAATTTTGATTTTAAAATATTACATTAAAAATTATTTATCTTGGTTACTGAGTCTTTTAGCATTTACTTAAATGTTGTGCCTAGTCCCCGCCTGGCCTTCTCCTCTCCCAGGGCCTTGAGTGCCCTGGGTCCCTATGGAATCGGGGCTGTGACAAAGACCCCCTTCCCCCGGCCCCCCCCCACTCCCGCTTCTCCCCTACGCTGGCAACAGTGGGGAGGGGGTGCTGTGGCCGCTCAGGCACCAGTCCGTGTGGGGCCCAGGCAGCATGGCCTGCAGGGGACTTGATGCTACCTAGTGCATTGGTCCCCAAGCTCTTTGGCACCAGTTTCATGGAAGACAGTTTTTCCATGGATGGCAGTGGGGGTATGGTTTCAGGATGATTTTAGTGCATTACATTTATTGTACACTTGATTATTATTATTATTACATTGTAATATATAATGAAATAATTATACAACTCACCATAATGCAGAATCAGTGGAACCCTGAGCTTGTCCCGCAACTAGATGGTCCCGTGTGGGAGTGATGGGAGACAGTGGCACCCGAAGCATGTTGCTTATGTCCAGTGTACTCCGTAATCTCATTTTAGTTACTGTCACTGCAGAAAACCCTGCTTCACAAAGATAGGATGTTGGAAGTGGAAGCAGGCTTTTCAGTGCTTTTGTGGCAGTCTCAGGATATTCCACTGCCTTGACTTTAATCCAGAACATATAGAGATTTGAAGTTGTCCCAAACACACTTTTTAAGGCCACTGTCATTTGCAATCTCAAGCAGTTAATCCTCATCTAGCACAAAGTCGATTTACCTGGCTTATTCACAAGTGGGCCGTGGATCCATTCGTTCCCAGTTCAGGGGTTTTGTATGGTTGGGAAGTAAGTAATGCTCAGACTCATTTGAAAGCTGAGCTAGGTGATCATGCACCAGCTGGGAGAATGAAGGCCTGGTTCAGCATCATTCAAAGTCTCTGCTAATGTTTGAAACATGTCAAAAATCCCAATGTTCACTCGTTGCCCCCATAATGCCAGTTTGGCTTTGAATGCAGCCACTTTATCTGCCGACTTGAGCACAGTTGTTGTTCTTCCCTGAAGTGACAGATTGAGTTCGTTGAGCAAGTTGAATATGTCACACAAGTGAGGAAATTTTGCGTGTCACAGAAATGTGCTGCCAGTGGTGACTGTTTTTCTAAAAGAAATCTCTGGAGTGGCTGTCGAAACTCAAAAACTCTGGCCAGTGATCTACCTTTAGAAAGCCATCTCCCTTCTGTGTGTAAGAGAAGACATATGTGCTCTGCATCCATCTCCTCACAGAGCTGCACGAACAGATGTTATTAAGGGCAAGTACTTTAATGTGTTTGATCATTTTAATCACACCCTGCAAAATGTTGTTTAGTTCGGGTGACATTTTCCAGCTAGCCAGCATTTCTCTATGGACGACACAGTGTGCAGACTCACACTCAGAAGCCACCTCCTTGACCCGAGTAGTGAAACCAGAAAGCCGTCCAGTCATGGCAGCCACTCTGTCCCTATGTATACTGACAAAATGACCAGTTCAGTTTCCTGATATGTAATCATTCGAAGACTTGAATAGTTCTGCAGCTGTGGTGTTGGCTGGTAATAAAAGTGCACTTAGCATATCCTTATGACATTCTCCTGAAAAATATATTGCACAAAAACAAGCATTGTTGCCTTGTTGTGAACATTGGTAGACTTGTTAACCTGGATTGTATGCCATGGTGATGCATTAATCCTCTCTAACGATTGTGTCTCAATAGCTTCTGCTATTTCATCAATTCGTCTAGTTATGGTGTTAGCCGAAAGAGGAACATGTACTGCCTTTGAACTAAAAGTTCACAGCAAATGTCCTTAGCAGCAGGCAGGATCGACCCTACACCAATAATAAAGGGCTTCGTAGCTTTAGCCATGTGGTTGGCCACTAAGAGTGATGCTCTCAGTGCAGACACACTTGATGAAGTGGTGGCCTTTGATAATTGCTTCTGTTTTTTGTGTTCATATTTTTTTTCTTTTGGAAAACTTCAAAGGCTTGTCTTTTAATGCAGGGTGCTTGGTCTCCATGTGGTGAAGCAGTTTTGAAGGTTTCATGGCTTCATTGGATAGCCGGTTGCCACATATTATACAAAGCAGCTTGGTGAATGTGATCACCTGTTGCAATGAACCCATAATTTAAGTAAGACTCTTGGTATTTTCTTTCAACTGCAGCTCTCATTTTGTTGGCAGTCTTACAGTCTTCTGCTATCTCATCATTGGGTCTTTTCCCCATTTCAAAGGAGCTCCTCGGTAACGTTTGTTTTTTACTCATTTTTGCTAGACTTAGCTTGTGGGCTTACCAACACTGTGATTGAGACAAGTGCGCAGTGCGGGAAAGAGGCGCAGATGGAAGTGGTAAGTAAACTAATGGGCAGGCCGTGTGTAGACTAAAGTAAGTGTCAGATTCTGACTTCAAGCCTGCCACCAGGTGTAGCTGTACAATTGAAGTAAGATGCTCACTTGCCACTATGAAGCCTGCCACCAGATGCAGCTTAATTGTCGCCTGCCACTCACTGGTAGGGTTTTGATATGAGTCTGCAAGCAATTGATTTATTTTGGTCTCTGTGTTTCAAACCTCTGTGCTAATGATAATCTGTATTTGTAGCCACTCCCCAGCAGTAGCACCACCACTTCAGCTCCACCTCAGATCACCAGGCATCAGATTCTCATAAGGAGCACACAACCCAGATCACTTGAATGCACGGTTTACAGTAGGGTCCCTGCTCCTATGAGAATTTAATGCTGCCGCTCATCTGGCAGGAGGCGGAGCTCGGGCTGTGATGTGAGCGATGGGGAGCGGCTGGAGCTTCACTTGCTCACCCAGCTCTCACCCCTGCTGTGCGGCCCAGCTCCTAACAAGCCATGGACAGTACCAGTCCACAGCCCTAGTGGACACCTAGGCGTGCAGCCTGGGAGCCACCAAGCCTGCCCACGTGGCGCCTTGCACGTCCTTGCCTCCCTCCCCTCCCGTGGGTGCTCCAGGCAAAGCCTGAGGGCAGATGAAGATTCCAGAGAAGAGGATTGAAGGGGAGAGGGTGGAGCCCAGGCAGGGGACAGCCCGGACCTTCAGAAGGGAAGACAGACCCCACTTTGCTTAGACCTATGATTCCAAATGTGGATTGTCCACGAGGAGGGGCTGGATCAAGAAGACTTCCTCATCCTACCTAAGCTACATGTTTGTGTAACCCCTCTGTGGTCTTACTTTATTTTAAAATTTACCTAGAACATGCTTGAAGTTCTGACTTGGGTGGGGCAAAGGCAATATATGTAACCTAAACATTTGTATCCCCATAATATGCTGAAATAAAAAATAAAAAAAACAGCAACAAAAATAAAAATACAAACATAAAATTTACCTAGAGCCTCTAAGTGTGTCCAATGGGCCTGCCATGACAGGGTCCTCTTCCCAGGCCATGGAGAGGGTGGGGACACTGGGGACTGTGCCTCTTCTCAGCCAGGAATGTCTGGCAGAAAAGCCCATGGTGGGGCAGAGGGCTGAGGTTCACTGCAGGGGGAGGAGGGCTGAGCCCGAGGGTGCCCCACAATGCCTTGCCTGGCACCATCTCCAGCTGCGCCCTAGGCAGAGTGAGGGGTGATGGTAGCCGAGAGAGGTAGGAGGGAGAGCGTGTTCCTCGTAGCAGGTGGGCGGCAGGAGGACTGGGGAGAGCTGCCCATCAGAAGTGTACTGAGGGCTGTGCCTGGGGCTTTTCTTCTTGGAGAGGGTGTGGGGGTGGTGGCAGGGAGTAGCTGTGTCCCCAGAAAGCACTCCTGTCTCATTCCATGCTCAAAAGGCTCTCTGAGATGCTGTCTCCCTTAGCCCCGTCTGGCCGTAAGCAACCGAAATTTCGAACGGAAAGTTACCTAACCAATGGGGTGTTTACCCTCCTGCCTCAGCCTCACAAAGTGCTGGGATTACATGTGTGAGCCACCAGGCTGGGCCTTAGGTTTCTTCCATACTTCTGCTCTGCTGTCTTTAGGGTACAGAGGGGGCTGTCCTCATGGTCACACGAGGGCTGCTGCATTCAAACTCTGGAATTCAGCTGCAAGAATTCACACTCCAGTCTGTGACTACAGACCTGGCTTTTTGTCTGTCTTTTCAAAAATGAAAATAATACATATTTACGATAAGAATTTAAAACAGTACAGACCTTGGCCTTTTGTTTTTAAACGTTGTGTATGTTCATGATAAGAATTTCAGATAGCATGCAGTGAAGGTCTGGCCCTCTCCCCACTTTGAAATTCCCACAGGCCACCACTTAAAATAATTTCTGAGTATTCTCCAGCAAACTTCCTCTGTAATCACAAGCTTAGACCTCTAACTATTTCACATGAGTGAGATCCCATTTGGATGCCATTTTGCATTTCTTTTTTTAAGATTAAGATATCTTGCAGATAATATTGCCATATACAGATTCTATCCCCTTTCTCATTGGTATGCTGTATTGCATGGAACACAAGTACGTTTTTCATTAAACCAATTCTCTTCTTCTGGACTTTACGTTATATCTCTATATTTTTAAATTAATAGTCTTTATTTCTTAGAAGAGATCTAGATTAACAGAAAAATTGTGCAGATGGAACAGAGAGTACCCATGCACTTTCGTATTTGCGCAGTTTCTGCAATTAACATCTTGCATAAGGGTAGAACAGGGTACATTTGTTACAATGAATGAGCCAATATTGATACATTATTATTTCCTAAAGATTATTGTTTACATTAAATTTCACTCTTTGTATTGCACACTTCTCTGGGTTTTGCAAATTCATGTCATGTATCTACCATTACAGAATCATGCAGAATGGTTATACCTCTAATAATACCTCCTCAGTTTGTCATCCCTTCTACCTTCCCCTGAACTCCTATTGACCCCTGCTCTTTTTACTGTTGCTATAGTTCTGCTTTTTCCAGAATATCATAAAGTTGGAATCATGTAGCATATTTCTTTCACCTTGCTATATGGATTTAAGCTTCCTCCATGTCTTTTCATGGCTTGACAGCTCACTTACTTTTATTGCTGAATAATATAATATTGTATGGATGTGGCAGAGTTTATTCATCTACTGAAGGACATCTTAGTAGCATCCAGGTTTTTGCTTTTATGAATAAAGCTGCTATAAACATTCGTGTCCAGGCTTTTGTCTGGATGTAAGTTTAACTCAGTTGGATAAATACTCAGGAGTGCCATTGCTGTAAAACTATGTGTAGCTTCATCAGAAACTGCCAAACTCTCTCTCAGAGTAGCTATACAGTTTTGCATTCCCACTAGCAATGAGGATGAGTTCCTATTTCCCATATTCCTTTGCTATTATAAAAACCATATAAAATAAATATCCTTGCATGTATAGTTTTATGTGCATGTGTGAGACTATTGGGTACATTTTCATCAGGTGGTACATATGAAATGTCTATGGATATTGGCAAACTGCTTTCCAGAAAGATAGCACAAATGATACATAAAAATGCTTATTTTTTCCCACCCACACCAATATTTGAGTTTTATCAAGCTTTACTACTTTGGCTAGTTTGGTAAGTGAGAAAAAGATATCCTCGTGGTTGTTTTGATTTGCAATCCTTTCTCTACGAGTGAGGCGTGTTTTGCCAGACTGTGCAGGTGAGAGTTCCTGCTCCGGTCTCTTAGGCTGTGTGTTGCTAAGCAAGTGTCTGCTCCTCCTCGGACCTCAGTTTCTTCATCTGTAGAGAGAGGACAGTAATGGTCCTTGCCCTATTAGCTGGATTTGAGGACTTAATAGCACCCTGCATGTGAAGTGCTAGCACAGTTTGTGGCTCAAAGTAAGGGCTGGGTAAATGTTAGATATTATTGTCTAATATGTTCATGACCATTTGAATTTCCTGGTTTATGATCTGCCTGTTCATCTTGATTTCCCATTTCCCCTGGATTCTTTTTTTTTTTTCTTATTGATTGGTTAGAGCTCTTTGCATTATTAATAACATGGTTTTTTTTTCACAGATATTACAAATATTTTTTATTCTGGTCTTTCACTTGTCTCCTGCTTTCCCAGACCCTGGCTATGAACCGATGTGACATCATTTTCAGTAATACAGCATTTTAAAGCTCACAGAGTCTGTCATTTCCTTCTCAGGATGTCTACACCAGGCAAGCTGGTTCCTTTTTCAATAAAGGAGAAGACTGGCTCAGGGAGGGCAAGCAACTTGCCTGACGTCACATGGGCATCAGTGGCTGGTTCGGGGATAAAATGAAGGGTCCAGGCTCCTAGATTTGGCCCCCTGAGCTCTTAGATCTGCAGGTGCAGGGAGGAGAAAGTCAAGGTCATCAAGACAGCCAGCCTCATCCCATCCCTCTCTCAGGACCCAAGAGGCTGGGCCTTTTTTTCCCCTGATAATCTTTGACCATTCTCTCCTAATGGGGCCAGCTGCCAGGAGCAGGGCTAGGTTTGTACCTGTGCTACCCCACCTATGGTCCAGGGATTCAGCCTCACCTGGGAGCTGATGGAAACAAGTAATCTCAGCCCACCCCTGAGCCCTTGAATCAGAATCTGCCTTTTAACAAGACCCCTGGTGACTCATAAGCACATTATGAGTTGAGAAACACTGCTGTTCACCCTTGCTTTGCAGAAAGAGAAGAGTTGCTTAGATTGAAGTTCCTACTAGTGTCCTGACACCAGAGATCCTTTGAGATTCTCATGAGTGCTAAAGATGTTTCCTCAGAAAAACACACAAGGCACATGCCTACCCCGCTGTGTACAGTTCAGGCCTGGAACCATCCCTGAGTCCCAGGGGACAGGGCCTTATAACCAAGATAAGCTCCTTTTAGGGTATTAGCACAGCAAGGGCAGCCAAAAACAAGCAGGAGGAAAACTTTGTGGAAAGGTTTGATATTTCAAAAAATGCCACGCATGGCCACAGGCATAACGCTACAGCCTGGGGAGTGCATGTGTGGGTGTCCCCCTGCCCTAGGATGACCCTCCCCAAGCACATACTGAAGCCTGGGCTTTGGCATGTCCCCAGCCCCCACACCCCCATAGGACTCAGCAGATTGGCAAGAGCAGTGGAGGGCTCCAGAGCTAACCTCATCAGACAGCTGTGTGGTCTTGGATAAGTCACTTCCTCTTTTGGAGCCATATTTTGCATATCTATAAAATTAGAATACTAAGCCCTGTTATGAAGGTTTAGTTTGAGTAAGTGCCTGACACATACATAGTGGGTGCCCAATCCTTGTGCACCTTAAGTAGCCCCGCTGCTGCCTGGGTGCAGAGGGTGAGGGTCGGATGGGGTTGGGCTGCTGGCCCCAGGCAGAAGATGACGCTTTGGGTGAGCGGTGCTCTGGGATTTTTCTGCAGCCTACAGCAAATCCCTAAAGCTCTCAGGTGGGGCCAGTGAGCAAACCTGCAGCGTCCCAGAGCCTGGCTGCCAGCTTTCCTCCTTGGAGGCTCAGGTTCCATGTTCACACTAACTGAGTGTCACATGCCAGGCGCTTTTTATACTTATCTCCTTTCAGCCCCCCAGCAGCCTATAGGGCAGGGACCATCATCAGCTCCGTTTAGTGAGGGGACACGTGGGTTGCCTAGTGTGGCACAGTGAGCAAGTGGGGTGCTGCTGGGACCAGTCCTTGGGCCCGGCCCACCCCAGGACCTCCACATATAACCAGCGGTCGTGCAGCCTCTTTGCAGTAAGTACTAGGACAGGCCTAGCCTGGTTGGGCCTCCTCCCACAGGCCGCCCGGCCTGGCCTCAGAGTCAGCAGTCACATCCTAGGGCATGCTCAGGGCTGTCACCCAAGGGAGCCTTCCTTCTCGCTGTTCCCTGGCCTGCCCGCCATGCCCTCAGCAGCCTGCCGAAGCCGGGCCGTCTCTCCTGGCTGAGGTTGGAGGTTGCTGTTACCGGGAAGCTGCCGCCTCCCATAGCTGTCTGCTGAATACATAGGGTTGGAACTCATTCATTCATTCATTCATTCGCTCGTCCCGCAAACATTGCCTGAGGCCGGCTGTGTGCTGTGCACAGTTCTGGGGAAACACAGGCCGAAAGACCTTCTTCCCATCTTCCAGACACCAGCAACAAATGCCCAACAAATGTGCAGGCTGGGACGGTGGTGGGGCCGGAGGCGGGAGCTTGGAGTCAGGGAGGCAGTCCCGGGAGGCTGAGCACCTGTGTGCATCTGATGCCGCCACCAGCTGTGGAGTGGCTGGCGCTGTGCGCAGGGTGGTGCTCAGGTCCAGACCTAGGGGGGCCTGAGCAGGGGTAGGCAGGTGTTCAGGGGAGACAGGGGGCCCGAGCAGGGGCTGGAGAGGTGGGAAGAGCCCGGGGTCGGGGAGCGTGGATGGGCAAGAGGCCTGTCCACGTTGCCCAGTAGCCACAGGCAGTCCTGGGTGGGCTCAGCCAGGAAGACCAGAATCAAGTTGGGGCATTTAGAAAGACCACAGTCCTCGTCTTGATGGGGAAGCAAGAGGAGAGAGGTGAGAGAGAATATGAGGACCAGGGGGAAAGCTGGGGTGACTCACTCAGCATGAGTGAGACATGTGGGGAGAGACTGAGACAGGAGAGAGACAGAGAGACAGAGACAGAGAGAGATGGGGAAAGAGAGAGGGTCAGAGAAGAGAGACAGAAAGCAGAAAGAGAGGAAGAGAGAGAATGAGAGTGAAATCTTGCACCAGCAGGCCCGGGCCCCACCCCAGCACAGACAGCGCCATGTGACTGCCTGACTGAAACAGGAGTTGCAACGGGGAGGAGGGACACAGTGCTGTCCCTGGCATCTGAGTGCTTGGTGCAAATGCTTGTGGCACTTCCTTCATTCTTTCTTGAAGGAGTCTTTTCTGTAGTCTGTGCCCTGGTTCTCAGTGCCCTGTTTTGAGCTTTTCCTGCCCATTCTTTGTCATACTCCAAGTGAGGAAATACTGACCTTTACACCTTCCTTCCCACCAGGCACCCTATTGCCCAAGACCCCATCTATCTCTCTAAACAATCCAGACCCACCAGGAGATTCCCTGAAGGCCACAGTTAATCAGAGATAAATGGCCTTTGAGATGGCCCAGCCCATTCACCAGGTGGAGCAATAATTTAAGATAGTCATAGGGACAGGTCACTCTCCTTGCCGCACCTACATGCCCCGCATACCAAATTCCCCCTTTAAGCCCCTAGCCTCAGTCCACGACTTCTAAATGGTTTCTTGGAGGCACGAACCTGGGCTATTTCCCTACTGCTCGCTCTGGGATGAAGTCACCTGCCTTTCCCCGCACCTCATCCTTGTGAGCAGCTCTTGCAAGCAGTGAGCAGTCAAGCCTGTGCTCAACTGCATTAGTACTTATCTTGTCTTCTCAAGGACAGGGACACTATCTCTTTTATGTCTGTGTTCCCACATTACTTATGTCTACAATCAGCAAACACAGATTCTCAAGCAGTGTTTAGTTGAACAAATGTCGGTGGCCTTGTCTGAAGCCCCTGCCAGGCTGACGGCCCAGGCATGGTGCTGTGACCATAGGCAGGCAGGTCCTGGTTGGGAAGGAGACACAGATTGCAGGCTGGCACTCGTGGAGGCCCAGACAGAAGCTCGAGGGTGAGAGCCCAGCCAGGCTGTGCTGTGTCCCAGGAGGCGCAGGAATTCCCCACAGGGGTGGCAGCTTCCAGAGCCTCAGTCCCCTCTGGATACCTCTGAAAAGACAGGGAGTAGGGGAGGGTGGGACGTGGCCCTGTGCGTGACCACTATGTCAACACCTGTCCCTTGAAGGGCTGATAGAGAAACTAAACACAGGTACTGCCTGAGCAAACTAACATGTTTGCTTCTCCCAAGGCTACGCTAAAAGTGAGCAGACACCAATGGAGAGATCAGCAATGTTCTCCAAAGGGACATAGAACAAGAAGCTTCTGGATGGCCCCCATGTAAATTTTCTATTGCTAAGTACCAAATCATCACAAATCTGGCATCTTAAAACAGCACCCATTAATTATCTGGCAGTCACCGTGGGTGAGGGCCTCAGCGGGGCCCAGCTTGCTCCTCTGCTCGGGGCTCACAAGGCCGGAACAGAGCTGTTGGCCACTAGACCCCTGGCTAGGGAAGGGTCCCCGTCTAAGCTCCCGGGGTTATTGGCAGATTCATTCCCTTATGCCTGCAGAATCCACGGCAGCTTGCTTCTCCAAGGCCAATAAGAGAGACTGACTTCCTCGACTCTCTCCCTTCAAGGAAGTTTCTACTTTTATCTTTTAAAGGCCTCACTGAATTGGGGACCTTGATTATATCTACAACATCCCTTCAACTTAGCCATACTGTATTGGTTAGGAGGCACAGGTTCTGCCTGCACTTAAGGGGAGGAGACTGCACAGAGGTGAGACTCATGGGGGCCACTCAGGAGTGGGATATGCCACCTTGTGCCCCACAATGGGGGGCCAGTGGACACCTAGCTGGAGTGATAAATCAGAGTGAGTGGAAGTCACCTCCAGCCTTTGAGAGACTCGACTTCCTCCTTAAACCTGCAGATTCGTTTGGCCTAGGTCTCATTTATTAATAATTTTCTGCCCTTTCCTTCGTTATTTTGTCATTTTTGAGTTTCCCAGGCCCACACTCTTTTCCATCAGTGTTAAGAAATGGAACTTCAGTTCTCAGCTTTGAAACCATTAGACTCTTTTTGATGTTGGTGAAAGACACCTCAGCAAGGTTAAGAGGAGAATATGTTCCCTTTTCCCTACAATTACAGAAAAAACATTTTTCCCCCTGCTTCCTAAAATTGTCCTTACAAATGTTATTTCTAACCAAGGAGTTTTATTAGACACCTGGACTTCAGAGATGGCTGCCGTGTTTGGTGAAAGTAACTTTTAATCTCTGAAAGGCCTGGAGTTCAGATTGGTTGTCTTACAATTTTTTTTATTTGTCTTACAATATTTTAAACTGAATTGGATTGAAATTGGATTTCACTTTTCTGAAATGTATCAATATTTGTGAGCTTCATTTATTAAGCCAAAATGTTTCGTTTTTACTTCCCTTTTCTCCCATGAGCATGAGGGTAAAGAATATGGCAGAATCTCCACTTCTGTTGAATTTCTCATTTACACAAAGTGACTGAGATGTGGACATGCCTCCTTACCTCAGTGCTGTTGGTACTAGGAGACGTTAGGGTCCCCACTGTTTATTGCTACAGGGGCTTCACCGGCTCTGGCTGGCGACTGCCTGCCTACAAAGGTGCACATGCCATGCAGGTGCACAGTCTGCACGATTACTTTGTGTGAGTGTGTTGTGCGTTCCTTGTTGGATAAACCTTCAAACATACCCCTTGCATTTTGAAACAAACTTTGGATATGTTACCTTCCTTTTTATTTTTGACACAAATGAAAGCATACTATGCACACTGGTCTGCATCTTGCCTTCTTCATCTGGTAAAATATCTTACAGGTAACTCCGCATCTGAACTCGATGACTTGCCCCTCTCTTTTTAAAATGGCTGTATGTTATGGATCTATTAAGTGGCTGGTCCGTCACATATTTGACCTGACCCTTATTGATAGCTGTAGAGACAAAAGTGACACCACCATTTAGCCAATGAATCCTTGATCAAAGTCTTCCTTTCCCCCCGCCTCAAACTCCCAACTCTATGTCACCCTCTGACTCCTGGCACTGGAACTGCCAAGGGGGGACTGGGCGTCATGTGGCAGAAGGGAAGACAGGGACCCCCGCCAGAGCTTCTGTGCCTGCCCTGGGACCTGAGGGTGGTCTAGCCTGAAAGCCTGGGCTCCTTGCTTCCTCCCGCAGTCCTGCGGATGCTCTGAGACTCTCGCCCGCCATCTGGCGGTGTTTGCGTGCAGACTGCATGGGTGTCTTGGGTGTGTGGCAGGCTCTGCTTGTCTGGTGGGATGCCCAAGATTGTCACCAGCGCCGCTGTTTGCTGAGGAAGCTCCAGTGCTGCATCAGTACACTGCCCTGCTCCCCTTCCCACACACTAGGTCGGCCTGAGCCCAGGAAGGCAGCGCTGGACACAGCCAGGGCCCCAGAGGGAACCCAGCAGCTGCCTCAGAGGGCTCCAGCTGGCTTCTTAACGTAGAGGTTGACATGGGCAAAAGGAAAAAGGGGCAGCCTGGCAAAGAGGCGTTCGGGCATCAGGCATGTAGTCATGGGGTCACTAGGTGAGTAGCACCACTGGTCATTCTGTTGGCCGGCCAGTATGTTGGGTGGTTACCCAGTTAGACATGCAGCCATTTAACTTTGCAGCCGGTGAGCCAGTAGGTCTCGGCGAGAGGACTAACTGGCCCCCGGCCAGCCTTGTGGTCAGTCCATCAGCCGGGCTCTGGCCCTTTTTGCACATTGGACGCTCAGCCAGCCCATGCATCAGTCTACTTGCCCATCACCTGGTCACTCTGGGGTCTGAGGGGTGGGCAGAGCAGGCCTAGTGATGCAGCAGAAGTGGCTAATGCCCACAAAGGTCCTGAGCTGCTCACTGAAGACCCGCTGGCCAACAGGCTGGAGAACGGTTTCGTTGACTGGTGACTTGTTCTTTTCGGATCCTGGCAGGCGCTCATTGCCTGCTGGTTTTGACCCAGACATCCGCATGCCCATCTTTAACCAAGACAAGTGGCATTACACCGTGGTGTCGAGGGCTGACCCCTAATTCCCATGTGAGGAGGCCTCTCTGTGCTTCTCCCCGACCCTGCCACCCAGGCCCTTCTTCTAGGCTTCCCTTCTCTGCTTGTGCCACCAAGGATGAAGGCAGGAAGCTGCATCACTGTCACCAGGGGCGGCAGCACAAGGCGTCTGCTTCCCTTTCCCCAGTCCAGGGACTGGCTCTGGGGCCAGGGCGTTGGACCCTCGTTGGGTGACCCCTCTGCTCTCAGGGAAGCCTGGGTGTCAGGCTCCCACCGAACAAAGTTCCCAGGAGCATTAGCCTCATCTCCTGACTGTCTTTTCTACAGAGGCCACTTCTTCAGGGTGCCACAGGAGTTCTGGGGCAGAAGGGGATGCCCAGGGCCCAGGGCCAGATGAAAGGGCTGAAATCCTAGCTTGGGAGGGGCCTGGGAACCCAGGGTGGGCACCAGTGGTGGACAGGATGGCCTGGACTCAAGCCCCATCTGTGAACAGGCCATGCCTGCTCTCTGAGCACCTGCTGTGTACTGGCCCCTGCGCTAAGTGTTGAGGACATGGCCACACAGCCACTTGGCCCCCACTGAGGCAGAAATTAAACACCAAGGCAGACATGCCCTCTGCCCTCCTGGGGCCCAAAGCCTACCGGGGGAGACAGATAATGACAAGCACATTAGGAAATGGACAAAAATCTCTGTGAGGGGGGCTAGGAAGGGAAAAATAGGCACAATGACAGAGAATAGCAGGCATGGGGGTCTGCTGGTGTGGTTCCGTGATGGGCGCCGGCCCTTCGCCTTGCGGGCTGCTGGGGTGGGTCTGCCGCCAGGGGCAGCGTGGCCGGGCAGAAAGGTCCCCCCCTTGCCCGGGGTCGAGAATAATCGTCAGATCTGGCTCTGCAACAAGTTATCTGAGGGACCTTGTTCAGGTCACAACTCTCTCTCTTTTACTGTGGTGAAATATACATAAATATAAAATTAGGCGTTTAACCATTCTTGAGTGTGCAGTTCAGCGGCGTTAAGTACATTTACCTTGTTATGCGTCCGTCACCACCATCCATTGCCAGAACCTTTTCAGCATCTCAATCCGAAACGCAGTACCCCTGAGACAATCCCTTCTTCCTGTCCCCCGGACCCCACTGCCACTGTCCTTCCTGTCTCTGTGGCTGTGGTGACCCTAGGCCTCTCGTATGACTGTACCACACAGTGTTCGTTTCTTTGGGAATGGCTCATTTCACTCAACATAATGTCCTCAGGATTCATTCATTGGTAAGGTGTCAGAATTTCCTTTCTTTCTAAGTCTGAATAATATCACCCGGCATGGGCAGGCCACGTTTTGTCTGTTGGTTTGTCTGTTGGTGGACGTTGGGGTTGCTTCCATCTTTTGGCTGCTGTGACTAACGCTGCAGTGAACGTGGGTGCAAGTCACGGGCTGCTCCAGGCCTCGTAAGCAAGGGGCTTCTGCTGGATGGCAGCGAAGCACGTCCTGTCACATGTCTGCTAATCTCCTCATTTTCCTCCGAAAGGAAGAGATTCCACTGGCCCTTCCTCCACTGGGACCTGGATTCTGCGACTTATAACTCCCAGAAGGAAAAAAATGCCCCTGCCTCTGGGCCCAGGCACATGATACAATTGGACAATGACCCCTGAAGTCTAGCTACAGGTAAATGACCAGGTGTGAGTTTCTGACTCTCTGGGTTTGGAGAGACCCATTTTGGATGGTTCTGAATAATGGTGTGGAAAACTTGTTAGACTAAAAGGGAGACATGCTTCACCCAGGGTTTGCCAGGAATCTATCCATCTATTCATCTACCATCCACTCTTCCTGACCAAGCACCGTCCGTCCCTTACCTATTTGTCTACCATCTCCACCCATCACCTGTCCAGGTGTCCATCCTGTCTCTCTGTTGGCTCACCCACCCATCTGCCCAGCCACCCATTCCTCTAACTTTTTCCTCTCTGGGACAGGCACCCCCCAGTGCTAGGAGACATATATAGATACTCATTTTGGGCAGAAACACACAAATGTTCCCGGGGAGAAAGACTTGCAAATAAATAGTCACAAAACAGCTAATGGAAGTGGCACGTGTTCATTAATGTTGTGATTTTCAGAGGAGAGTCTCTGCCTGCCTGGGCCTGGTGACTGAGCCTGCACGGGTGGTGAAAACACCAGGCCGAGGAGTGAGCAAGGGCACCCCGTGCAGAAGACACGGGACAGCAGAGGTGTGAAGATCACCTGTGTGGTGGTGGTGGGGGGTCTGCAGCCTGGGCTTGGGGGCTGAGCCCTGTGAAGGCCACTGCACCTCACTCTCTGGGCAGGAGGGGGGTTGCTATGGCCAGAACTATGGGACGAGCCCTTTCCTGGCCTCAGGCTCAGTTGCTCCCCTGGCAGCCGGGCAGGGGTGTTGCTGGGGAGGGGTGAGTCAGTCCCAGGGCCTGCTGCAGGGTAGCAACCCGGCAGGTCACTTCCCTCCTGTGTGACTCTGCGGTGGCCTCTCCCACCACAGCACATGGACTATGGGGGGTAACCGGCAGGGCCTTGCGACCTCACTCTTCCCGCTTGCAGCCCGGGGTGGTCCAGGCTGACTTGGTGGGGGTGAGCAGGGTGTCCACGGGAGAAGGAGACTTCCTGGGGCCTGTCCCTCATGGCCAGGGCACCACGGCGATTTCTGGTTTCTCTCCTGGGGCGCCCTGTGTCTGAGCATAGGAGGGAGAGAAGCGCTGGACATCTCAGTGCACCCCCTCCCCGCCTCTTCAGGCCTGGCTGGCCGGCTGTGCAAGGAGACGCCCCTGCCCTTCCTTGCGTCCCCCTGGGGAGCCCCTGCTCACTTATGGATTTTGATTCCGCGCGCCCTGTGTCTGTCGGCCACATGACCCACCTCTCCATAGTAACGTGTTCTTAGCATTTGTTTAGCAGTCACAGGTGTGAGGTGCCAGGCGCTGACCTAAGCACATTTGCCTTTCGTGAACACACACAGTGATTAGGTATTATTTTCCCCACTTACGGATGTGAAAAATCCAAGTTCAGAGAGGTTAATTTTCCCAGGCCGCAGACCAGGTGAAACGCGAATGCAGAACTCACGGATGAATAACGGTCCCGTGTCTTGTGCCCTTGCTGAAACAGGTGACCGAGGCGGAACTATATCTGAAGAAAGAGGAGACTAAGTTTGCCTGAACTTTTAAGAGTATTGGAGTATTGGAAATATTGCAGATGGATGCCAGTGCCTTACAGGACACTGTCCAACCTCGATGAAGACAAAAGTATCTTCTTTTTCATTTGGAAATGAGGGGATTCTTTTCCAATCCCAGCCCTCTTGCTGTGAGCATATGCTTCACCAGAGACAACAGTCTGTAGATCTCGGTAGAAACCAGTTTAAAACAAGACCCACAATCACAGTGATAACAGGAGGCAGTATTTATTTGGTGCCAGTATTTATTTGGCTCTTCTGAGCCTTTCCCATTTGCTGCCTGTTTAATCCTCCAGCCACCCCACGAGGTAGGAACTATTCATACACCTTTAAACAGAGGCAGGATGGAGATTCGATTCAGCTTTATTATTAATAGGTTTTGATGCTTTAACCCCAGGGCTTAGAATGCAGACCATCGGATATCTTCCAATCCAAGCCCACTTGCATGGATGGTGGAAGTGGGGCCCCAAGAGGAAGGTGACTTGCTCAGGGACACACACAAGTCGGTGGTGGCAGAGTACTCAGGCCAGTGCCCAAGGCTTTCTGGACTCACGTTCCCTAGTTTAGCAGGTCTGAGCAATGGCATAGCTCTTCCCTAGGCAACCTGACTCTTTGCCAGGCTGACTGTCTGTGACACACAGAGGCTCACATCTCATGGGGTTCTGTCTCTCCAGTCTGGGAGGCACTTGGGGGCAGTCAGGCTGCACTGCTGAAAGGAAAGCGCTTTGGTGTTAGAGGGCCGTGAGATGTTGCCTTACTATCAGTGTCCATGATGATGGCGACAATTTGCTACTAGCCAGTGTGGCCCCTACCAGGTTTTCCTCGGAGGAGGAACATCAGTGAGTTCTGGAGTTGGCACAGGAGAGGAAGAGCCTTTTGCCTCTTAGGTCCTCTTCCTCCTGCCCCCTGGCTTGAGGGGTGCTGCTGCCAGCCTGCTATGATCGTGGGGAGATGGTGGCTCAGTGGCTCAGGGTGTCTTGCCTACAGACATATTGGAGGTGAGGGGAGGGTCAGCCCAAGGGCAGGACTGTCCAGCAAGGCCACTGGTTCCTCGGGATCGTGGGGAGAAGAGTTTAACCCTATCCCTGCTCAGTGGGGCAAGGTGGGCCTGAGGCTTGGTGGATGCTCAAGTGATGGGCCTGGGACTTGGGGTCTGGCCTGAGAGAGGGCAGCCAGGAGGCCTGGACAGATGGGTGTCCAGCAGTATGGATCTGCTTGCTCGGGGCTAGAGAGTGGCTATGCCCTCTGTGGACAGGAGGGTGAGAACTGAGTGGCATCTGTCCCAAAGGCAGAGTCAGTATTGGGGTCATGGTCATTCTCACGCATGGCTCATGGGCATTTAACCCGCAACCCTTAAAGGTGCCACCACCCCAGTGGCTCCCTACCAGTGCCCAGAGCAGTCACTGTGCCTGGGAGTGACAGTGTGTCACGACTAGACAATGCACGTCTGGGCTGGCCGGCCCACCCTGCCCCACTCGGTACCTCCTGAACCAAGGCTGGGAGAAAGAAAGCATTTTCTTGCAATTCCTTGTCAAGGCTGGGCCTCCTCTGCTATCTCTACACTAGCTGGCTCCCATCGTTGACCCAGTCTGGCCTTGTGGATGCACCACTGGTGCCCTTGGGGCATGAGTAGCCTGGGCGGCTGAATCTGGAGTGGTCCTTGATGTCTTCACCCATGGTGAGTAGATGCTGGCTGGGGGGTGGTCCCCCATATTCCAGGCTATAGGAAGCATAAAGCCTGACCCTTTTCTTTGCTTTCACTGTCTGAACACTCATGGAGCACCTATTATGTGCAAGACAGTGGGCTCTGGAGAAGCAGAGGGTGGGCACCACCCTCGGGGGAGCACTTTCCATGTCCTGGACTCCTTACACACAGCCCTCCCTGCACGCTCAGCCCAGCCCTTGCCAGAAGAGGAGCTGAGGTGCAGTGAGAGGGGTGAGTAGCTCAGCTGAATGTGCAAAGATGGCAGTGGCACAGCCAGCATGAGAACGCAGCTCCCTTGGGCCACCATGGCTTAATCCTCAAAATCTGATGTGGAAGAGAGAAAAGGGGAATTTTCTGGTTGAAGCATGTATATGTGTGTGTTCCTGCATGCATGAGTGTATGAATGTGTGTGTGCATGCATAAGTATACACGTGTGCATGCATGAGCGTACAAGTGTGTGTGCATGCATGAATGTACATCTGTGCAGGGCATGTATACTGGCGGGCATTGACCTTGGGGGGCAAGGAAAGCCATGGACAGGAATGCGGGGCAGATGTGGGGCCAGAGGCACACAGGGACTGTGTGGACAGGCACTGCGGGGACAGCCACTGTGGGCAGTGTAGCCTCATGAAGGGGTGGCAAGGTCAGAGAGGGGGTTTTCTGGGGCCCCCACACCTGGACTGGCCTCCTCGGGTCTGTGGCTCCTGGCATCCTATTGTTTTGCCGACTTTAAAAAGAAACCTTTCTATCCCCTGAATTTTTCATGTTTCTGATCACAAAAATAATGCATGTTTAAAGTGGAACATTTGGGAACTTTTTTGAAAGCAGAAAGAAGAAAATAAAAGTTGCCTATCCTCCCACTCTCTGAATATAAAACTATTGTGAATGCTTTGGTCATTTTTCTATGAGAATTTCAACATGTATTTGGTACGAAATTAGATCCTGCTCTATGCCCTTGCTGGGAGGACTGGGCTGGCCCCAGAGGAGCCCCCTTCTGGGTGAGCAGGGCAGAGTGGGCACCCCAGGCTTTCTCGGGGGGAGTTGGTGCAGAGGCAGCTTGGGCCACCTCTGGATTGGCCTGGGGTCCTCGTTTGTCCTCCCTCCCTGACGCTGACTCAAGGGCCCAGAGTCGAGTGTGGAGGGGAGGCACCCATCGTTGTGATTTGCCCGACCGTGCCATGGGCCCTCCCTGAGAGATGCCAGCCCAACTCCGTGATGTTTGAGGCACTTCTCTCTCAGAAGCATTTGCTGTTAAAGAGGCCAGCAAGAGCTTGGTGGTGTGAAGGAGCAGCGGGGCAAAGAATTGAGGCAGACCTGCACTGCCTTTGCCAGCCGTGCGACCTGGGGCAAGCACTTACCTCACTCGGCCTCTGCTTTTTCATCTGTAAAATGGGCTTCTTGCTTCTGTCTCAGAGGTGATGATGAGGTCAGAGGTGATGAACATGAGCTCAATGAGCAGGGGCTCTTCCCCATCTTTGGGGAGTTTGGAGCCTAGGACACCTATTTCATTAGCTCTCAAGCCCCTAATTTTGCCCCTGGTTGAGGAATGGAGGGTTCTGTGCTATGAAAGTGTGTCCCTGGCATCCAAACTACTGTCCAGACTGAGCAGTGTTTGCCGAAGGACAGAAGAGAGATTTCTGGTGGCCCTTTGGGTACATGGCTGTGAACGTGGTCAGCTGGGGTGCAGGTTGGGGCTACTGGTGAGGAAGGGAGAGAGAGTGCTAGAGCTTGGGTGTTTGTTCCCCCAAACCTCATGTTGAAATCTGATCCCCAAGGGTGGCCGTGGGACCTAATGGGCGGTGTTTGGGTCACGAGGAGGAGGGGGGGCAGATCCCTCATGTTTGGCTTGGTGGTGTCCTCATGGTAATGAGTGAGTTCTCACTCTTAGCTTCCTAGAGAGCTGGTTGGGGAAAAGAGCCTGGCTTCTCTCTCTCTCTCCCCCTTTCTTTCCTCTCTCACCATGTGGTCTCCGCAACACTCCGCTTTGCCTTCTGCCAAGAATGGAAGCAGCTGGAGGCCCTCTGCAGATGCCTAGTCTCGAACCTTCCAGCCAGCGGAACCCTGAGTGAAACAAACCTCATTTCTTTGTAAATCACCCAGCCTCAGGTGTTCCTTTGCAGCAAGGCTGCGTGGACAAGACAGAGAGCACAGTCTAAAGGAGGGACTCTTCACCTGCCACTCCTTCCCTGCAAAAACCACAGCTTGAGACCTAGGAGGTGCCAGGTGCTGCTCAAGCGCTTTCTGTCTATTGACTTGTCATCTTGAGAACACCAGCAGGAAGCCATCCTCATTTGTGAGATGTGGGAGAGAGGACAGAAATATTGAGTAGCTTTCTGAGGTCACAGAGCTAAGAACTACAATGCTTCAGGGTTTGACAGTATTTAAAATGTTAAAATGTTTTCAGTTGAGTCAATTAAAAATTAATATTTGCAGGTGGCAAAGTGGCTGTTCTTACAGTATCTCATTTAATCATCACAATAATCCTGGGAGGCAAATCTCATTATTGGCATTTTATAGGTAAGAAATTGGAGGCTCACAGAGGTTAAACCAGTGCCCATGCTGGCAGAATAAGCCAGTGACAGAGCTGGGATTCAACCAAGGTCTGCAAACTGCCTGGCAGTGGTTTTTGCCACCCACGACAGGGACACATGCTAGTGATCCAAACTTCAGTGCCTTTGGGAGGGCCCATTGGGGTCCAGCCCCCGACGTGTCTCCCCCACACCTGATGCTTTACAGTCCTGGCAGATGGCAGGGCAGTTCACCCAGCACCAGTTGCCAAGCCACCTTGTGTGGGGAACAGATGCAAAGACAGAAGGCCACCGGCCTAAGTGGAGGAGACTTCCTGAGGTAGCGCTCTGGACTTTCTTTGGGGACACAGAAACTTTTGAGAGTCTGGTAGAGTTGTAAATCCTTTCCCCAGAAAACACATGTCACAAATACCCACTTCTGCATCCAATTCAGGGTATGCAAAGGCCGCAGATTAAAGAACTCCAGACCTAAAGAGTGATCCAGCCTGGAATGCTTTTATGGGAAGAGTAGTGTGTGGGTGAGAGAGGGGCATGGCCAAGGGAGACGTGGGGTGGGCAGCCCAGCACAGGGGCCGGCCTCAGCTGGAACCTGGAGGTGAGAACCACGGGGACAGAGAGTAACCCAAACTGGCCAGGTGGGCAGGGCCATCCGGCCCACTGAGCACAGCTGCAAGCACACAGTTCTGTAGAAATGGGGCCAGCTGGGAGTCTGGGGCAAGTCAGCGGCCCTTTGGCTGAGCCCCGAGGTCCCTGAGGTCCCCGAGGTATTTGCTGTGGACAACATAGTCTTTGCTTCCAGTACAAGGTTTGCTGGAAACAGCTTGCCCAGCAGAGCTGATGCCGCTTGTCCGCCCAAGGCTTGCTCATGCCTTCTCTGCTCAGATCTGCTTTTCGTGAAGGATTAAATGGAAGCGTTCCCAGCCTTTGGCTTCCCAGTCTGCTTTTGCAGGCAGGCTGGCATGGTGTGCCTGGCTGGGTTGTTCAAACTTTTGACTACAATCAACAGTTAGAAATACACAAATGACTGTGTGACTCGGTGTGTATGCACGCACACTCTCAGATATTTTTTCCTCCATTTCATTTCATTAAAAATTTACTGGTCTCAGCCCTGATAGATTTCACACCCAATGGCGGGTTGTATGCTGCAGCGAGTGGGATGCTGGCAGCAGGTTTGACACAGAAGCCTGGGCAGTGCCCCCACCTGCCCCAGGGCCAGGGCACGGCTGGCCCCCCAGGGCATCTGTGGCTCTGAGCAAACCACACAGAGTCACCTGGGCACGAGGAACCACCACCACTCTGCTCGAAGGTGGAGCTTAAACAGCCAGCTCCTCAGGGTAAGAGCCATGCCCAGCTCTTCACTGAGTCTATTTTTCAGCACTAGTTTCTTTGTGGTGTTCAAAAAGGATTTGAGGCAGCTTCTCGTACTTGTGATAACGACAACTATTTTTCCGCCAGTGGAGATATGAATCCCACAGAGACAGGGCAGTGATGTCTAGGAGAATGTTTTGTTGGCTATCAAGGCTGTCCCTGGATTGCTGCAACTGTTGTTCCCTGGTCACCTGGGGTGGAGCAGGGAAGCCCTGCCTGGGAGGCACAGGGACACAGCTGTGATTAAGCGATTAAGCCACTGGGCGGAATGGAGGATCAGCACCCCTGAATTTTATGTTCAGGTGATAAAAATCTTATTACTTAATCCTGTGAGTTGATGAACCCATTCATTCAATAAACACTTTTTGGCGTGATGTTGAACTCATGCCTTGCAAACGGTGGCAGCAGCTTAAGCTACAAGAACCATCTTGTCATCTTCAACGGTGGCCAGTGTTTGTGAACACCAGCATCAGAGAGCATTTTATCTGTACCTGAGAATGTGGGCTCTCCCCCTATCTCTTCCTGGCCTTTCCTGTCTCTAACTCTCAACTGCCCCACACCTGGGGGCAGTGTAACAGCCCAGGTAACGGGGCAAGAGTTGCAACCCGATGGAGGTCTGCTGGGGGCAGAGACGTGGTCTCCCGCCCAGGAACTCCCTGGAGCCGCTCTGGGCCTGCGCATTTTGAGCAGCTCTGTGGTCATCATGGAATAAAAACCCTGCCCTGCGCAGCTTGCTTCTGAGGACTAAAATAAAAGTCCCAAACTCCGCCAACGGACCGTCTTTTGGCTAGAAACACCGAATTTCAAAGCTGGCCGTGGCAGGAGAGGAGGGTGGTCATGTCTCATTCACTCTTGCCCCCTCCTCTTACTAATAATTTCTAGACTTTATCAAAGGCCGGCTTGAGAGAAACAAAGGGCTGGAAGATCCCTCGGGTACTTCATCTGACCACCCGCGCCTTCCTCCTGATTTTCTGGCTCGGACATGTCAACTACTATGCGGCCCAGGGAACAGTTTCTTGATGGGTGGCTGCGGCTGCTGGTTTCAGATGATCTCCTGAGGACGCACAGTTTGTGGACTTGTGTCCTGCATTTCATCTTGTCACACACAGGGCCTAACTGTAATGCATTATCTCCACCCCAAAGGCGACATGGGTTGTGTGTTTCCATGTTCTATGCATGTGAACCTAATGTGCATGCATGCAGATTTCTTCATGAATATTCATGAACATCTCTTATATCCTATTGAATGTGCATACACTATCTCCCATCTTCCATATGTACCTACTTCTTTCTCTCACTTGAAGTGTGGCTTTACAGTTTTGTTGGCTGGAGCCTGGCTTCCTGGATGTAACTCCCTTAGAAATAACACTCTCCTTTAAGTTCACTCACTTTGTGACTCTTTCCAGTCAGCACTGCGTTCAAGCTATCCCTGGCGACCACGCATGGGCCTGGAGCGCTGTGTGCAGCAAATGCTACTAGGGGCATTAACAGAACAAGGAGATGCTGAGAGGGAGACAGGCAGAGAAAGACAGTGAACCAGAAGGACAGAGGGACAAGGGAGAAGGACATGGTGAAGAAGAGAGACGGTATAGGATGACCTGTCTGTCCCAGTTTCCCTGGCTGTGGTCCTCCAGACCCCCGTCCCAGACACGCCCGTGGGCCCAGGAGAACCAGGGCTGTTGGTCACCTACACAGAGCGATGAGCAGGGAGAAAGAGAATGAGGAACAGAGCAGAGACAGGCACCGAGACGCGGAGTACCATTTGCTAGGGCTGCCATAGCAAAGTGCCGCGCACTGACGGCTTGAACAACAGAATATGTTCAGTCTCTGTTCTGGAAAGTCTGCATCGAGGTCTTGGCTGGGTTGGGTCCTTCTGAGGGACGAGCAGGCGGGACCTGCTCCAGGCTTCGCTCCTTGGCTTGCAGGTGGCCTCCCCTCCTGCCTTCAAGTCATCTTCCCTCTATGCCTGTCTGTCTCTGGGTCTAGGTTTCCCCTTTTTATGAGGACACCAGTCATACTGGATTAGCGCCCACCCTGATGACCTCACTTTGACATGATTACCTCTGTAAAGACTCCATCTCCAAGTAAGGTCACATTCGGAGGTCTCCAATGCAAGGATTTGCCAGGGCACATGCGTCATCCCCTAACATCAGGGAGGTCAGAGAGATGCCCAGAAGCCAGGAACACAGACGGAGGGAGGGTGTGTGGAGTCCTAGACAGGAAGGAGAGTAGCACGTGTCATTGAGAGCACTAAGGACAAGGAGTGACCACACACCGGAATCTGTCTCTTCTTGTGACTTTCCACTGGCCTCCACCCACAACTTATTCCTCTCCCAGGTGCCCCAGCCCCACTCTCCCGCCCAGCTCAGCCCTACCCTGAGGCTCCTTATGGTCCCTCTGAACCCCCCGCCCCCAGTGCTGAGGGCATTGAGGTGACTCAGGCATAGTCTCCCAATGCAGCCGCATACACGATTGACTACGAGCAGCGGGGACGTGTGTGGTATGCACAGAGACTGGGGAGACCCAGAAAGGGGCATCTCGCCCAGCCTGGGGTTGGCCTTGCTGGCAGTAGGTTTATGAGGTTAATCATTTAGATGATAGAAGAGAGAAATGGCAGGCATAGGAAGAGTTTTCATTTCAAAGCAAATGATACCTGGGACAGCAACAGCCAATACTTTCTATAAAGAGACTGTGGGCCCAGGTGAGACGTCCAGGTTGCATGTCCAGGTGTGGTGTCCAGGTGAGTCAGGTGTGACGATCATGGCCCCAGGTTACGCCTGCAGCAACCTCCCACCAGCTGGGATGTACAGGGTAATTGAGGCTGCAGAGAGGGAAACCCTGGGTACATACACTTTATGGCTTGTCCGTGGTGCCCTAGCTACACATGTGGCACTCGGGTAAGGGTAGGCTGCTGGTGTTTAAAGCCTTGGGTGGCCTCCAGAGGAGCCCACCTGAAAAACATGGCAGTGCCAGGGGCCTCCTGACCACATAGAAAGGAGGCCTTTGTCATGCTGATGAAAGGAAGACTTTTAGGAGAAGATGGAGGCTTCTGGAATGAAGAGTTAGCCAGGCAAGGAAGGGGACTGGGGAGGTTCCAAAAAGAGGGCTGGAATGGGCAATGGCTTGGGGCAAATGAGCGCGCAAAGTGCTGGTGGTGGGGCAGTGTGTAGAGGAAGTCCCATCAGCACTGTCTGGCACCTGGGGAGGGAGAAGTTATGGGGCTGGGACCACAGTGGGAGATGGACCACCACAGGGTGCTGCCCTGGGCATGCGCACTTGGACACATATGGAGCTTGCCTTAACTATCCTGGCAGAGAAGCCAGGGCCTTCTGCAGGGCCGGGACGCCTGGCAGGCTTCTGCTGGCTTGGCCTGAGTCCCGGCCCTTGCCATAGGCTGCAGAGCCCATGCTGGGAGCTGTGGCTTTATCAGAAAGACCCCTTGGGCAGGGCTTGTGGGGACTGTTAAGGAAAACTAGAAAGCGGCAGTGGATAAAGCAGTAAAACCAGATTTTATTCAGGACAATTGCAATGAGGGAAAAGAGACTTCAGTACAGAACCAGGCTCAATTCTGAGTACAGCATGGACCGGTGGAACTTAGTACCAAGGAGCAGGTAGGCCGGTCTGTGGATAGAAAATTACCAAGAGGCAGCATTAGGGGTGGGGGTGATTCTTGCTGAAGGCAGGCCAGGGTGCTCAGGTGTCACCTGGGGGAGGGGAGGACCAGGAGGTGATTAAGTGTTGAAGGTGGGTGGTTCTTGCTAAACTTACCTAGTAAGATTCTTGCTACAACTGAGCCATGCAGGCCCGGCAAGGACAGAGGCCAAGGTCAAGGCCCAGGGGGCTTGGAGGAGGCTGACTAGACTTTGGTCAGGGTGTCTTTGCCAGCTCCCAGCCAGGGCAATGCTCCAGCCTGAAAGCACACGAAAGCTGGGAGCTGGCTACCTTCTCTGCAGGTGGGGCAGGGAGGGACACTCTCAGACCAGCTGGGGAGCAGGCTTCCGAGAGCACGTGTTCCCAAAGTGCAGGCCAGGGGCCCCTGGGGAGAGTCAGGAAAGAAACTGCGAGAAAGACCCCAGACCAGGTTAGTGCTGTCACCCCCTGCCCCAACATCACCCCTTCCCTCTCTTTTGTGGCACTCGAGACACTTCTCAGGATTATTCGAGGGCTGATCTGGCTCCTTGTGTGTCTGGGTGTTACCTACAACAAGTAGTTTGTCTGCTGCCTGGCATCTGGAAGGTGCTCAATAAACACAGGACAATAAACAATTGAATAACTGATGGATAAGTGAGTCAGTGCTGGGAGAAACCACGTGCACATGCCCCGGCGCCTGGCCAGGTACAGGGACATCTGAATCGCCACTGTGGAGCCTGGCAAATGGCCATGACAAAGCCCAGGGCCCCCTTGGGTTGGGCCTGGCTGCTCACATGGAGGGCCACTCTGAGGACAGAGCATGGAAGAGGGGCGCTCTCTGGGACGGGCTCACTCAGACAGCCTCAGCCCTGGCACCGCAAGGAAGTTCGAGGACCAACTTCTTCATGAGATCTTCCTGGTTTCCTGGCCTGGAGAGCAGCCAGCCCAATAGCAGCACAAACTTGTTCTCTATAAAAATGTCATTTGAAATGAGCTATTAATAGAATAATATTAATAACAGCTTGATCAGCCAACATTGATACAGCATTTTATGAGTTCCAAAGTGCTTTTATTTTCATATTCGTGATATCATTTAATTCCTATAACATCCTTGGAGGATGTCATTCTTATACACATTTTATACACTGGGAAACTAAATTTGGAGACTTGAAAGTCCAAGGACCCTGTGCTCCTAAGGGGACAGAGCCAGGGCTCTGAGCTGTGCCCTTTGCAGTCCCCTGCCTTGCCTCTCTTTGTCGGGGCAGAGGTTGGGCTGCCAGTGACCTTTGCTATCTAAAAACAAAGGGAATAACTGAAGAATGCATACAACACAGCGGGTTATATTTGATGGCGCTCAGGAACAAGCCATTTTCAATGTTTTCAAACAGAGCAGAACTTCTCTACATTCTGCAGAGTGGGTCCTACATCAGCGGTGCGTTTGGGGCTGGAGCAGATTGACTTGGGGTGGGAGGTCCCTTCTCAGAGAAGTAAGGAAGAGATGGTACAATCCCCGCTTCTTCCTCCACGTCTGGATACAGCATTCAGGGCTATATTGCTAGCATTTCATACATATGCTTTAATTTTGTTCTTTTCCTTCACACGTGAACACAACCTAGTGACCTAAGACCAACAGGCCCACAGTAGACTCTAAGGACCTCTTTGGGCATCCCTGAACACCTATGCTCTCATTTCAGTTGTATTGTTCTTGAGTCTAAGTGCTTACACTTCACTGTTTTCCACTATTTTAATAAAACCAGGGGAAAAGAAAACAACCATTGAAACAATGAACAAATGCAGCTGTACCCTGGAGGTCTTCCTGTCTGCATTTGCTGGGCCATGCAGAGCCTGGCACTTCTCCCTGAAGCTGTGAGCAGAAGTCTGAGTCAGGCATATGCCAGACTGTATGTGAGACATACCACGGGGCAGGTTGTTTGAAAGTGAAACACATGGAAGTCGATGACAGTTTGTGTTTCCAAAACATTCATTTTTAAAATCAACAACTGACCTATTTGTGAATTACTCATTCAGCAAACATTTATTGGATGCCTTCCGTATGCCAGGCACTGGGCCACGTCTGGCTGCTTGGGAATGACTAACAAGAGACTCCACCCGCGAGGAGCTCAGAGCCAGCCAGAGAAATCATGCGGGGTGGAAAGTTTTGAGACGCAATTAAAGCGTAACACTAACTACTAATTGGAGCAGTCCCCTTAAGGGTTCTCCCAAGGCATGACTTCCGAATGAGGTGCTGTGTTTCAACGCATCACCGTATACACATTCTGAAATTCAGACTGGACTTCCCCCCGTGCATCTGTATTTGTGTGCTTTTCTTGAAGAGAAAGCGCTGCTTAACATCAGACATTGGGAGACTCAGAGGCCAGAACGGTTGCGCAGTTAGGCAAGGTCCGGGCAGTGGGGAGGAGAGAGGCAGCGGGTGGGTGGGGAAGAGATAGGCGCCAGGGCTGGAGGCGCCTCACCTTCCCTTCCTGCTGGAACACTCACGGCAGGACGTAATTTTGTCTCATAGGTCTATTTAGAAATCGCTCGAGCTGTCTGTGTCTGACAGCTGCAGAATAGGATGTATTCCTTTTGTTTGCCTGTTTGAAAATCATAAAGTCTCATTCAACAGACCTGTGTTAGCTGGTCTTCAGTCATAATGTTCCTTGTTTCCCTGCGTCCACCCGAGGAAATCCTGCTCAGCACACACGTGCCTGCTCTGGGCCGGCCTCGCCTCCAAAGGCTGCGTGCTGTCTCCCACGCTGCCTCCTTCCTGCCTCTCCTGGGGCGTTTAGCACGTCCTGGAGTTAACTGTCCATTTAAGTCTGCTTGGAGATGACGAAGACGCTGAGGGCCCCTTCTGCTCCCTCTGCATCCTCAGTACCTGGCACAGGACCTGGACGGAGGCACCCAGTAGCATTGTTGAAGGAAGGAGGGAGAGAAGGAAGGAGGGAGAGAAGGAAGGAGGGAGAGAAGGAAGGAGGGAGAGAAGGAAGGAGGGAGAGAAGGAAGGAGGGAGAGAAGGAAGGAGGAGAGCTCACCAGGGCACGTAGATAAGGCTGCAGCCAAGGCAGAGGGGAGATCGACACAGCTGTGACCCTGGAGAGGCGGGGTGGTCCCACCTGTAGGGCGTGGGATGCACAAAGTCACACACTAGAGGTGCTCTCTGCCCAGGGGTGCCCTGAGTGCCTTGCCTCTACTGGGGGATCATGGGCACTCCAGTGTCCTCTTGAAGCCTGAGTCCTGCTCCCTCCCCAGCTATCTGGGTACCACCCTGGCCCCTGCAGAAGTCCATTCCCAGAGGGGACCACACATAAGGACACAGGGCCCCCAGGAGCGGATGACCTGGCAAACGCCAGCAGAAGCCCACTGTCACACGTGCCACCGTGAACCTTGGGCTCCAGAGTGCGGGTGAGGGCATCAGGCACTGGGCTGAGGGACAGCACGCCCTGCCCATCCCACCTGGAGGACCACAGGGGCCTGGAGACAACTGGCCATCTTCCTCCCAGACCTGTCCCCCTCTCGGGAGCATTGCCACGACCTCCCCAGGGACCCGCACAGAAACTGGAGTTGTCCCGCACCCCTCTGTCCCCCACACCTGTGCCCCATCCCCGCTGGGCCTGCTGATTCCATGCCTCTGCCTCCCTCCAACCTGCCGCTGTCTCTACAGGAGCTGCCTTCCCCTGGCTGGATGCTCACTCACCGTTTCCTGTCCCTCCCTTTGGTCTTGTCCCATGCTAGCTAGCCCATGCTTGAGGATTGTTCTAGAATGCAAACCCCATCTGCTGCATACAATTCCTTCTACTTCCCTGACAAGGTTCAGACCTGCTGGATCTGGCCCTACCTACCCTCCTGCTCTCCTTCTAGCTCTCCTGTCTGACATGCCTGGGGGGTTTGGGGACCTTGTGCCAGCCACTCCTCTAACTGTTGCATGTCATCCCTGTCTCCCTTTCCCAGCCTAGTTTCTTCCCACTGCTGCCAGCTCCCTCTCCTGCTGATTGGTTCCCGATCCGCATGGACCAGCGGGGCCTTGTGCCCAATTCACCTTTGTGTCTGGCTTCCCCAGGTGCGAGGAGCCCCCTGAGCACAGGGCGTGGTGGGGCATCTCTCTGTTCCCAGAGCCCAGGGCAGAGGGAGGGGAAATCTGAGTTGTGATAAGATGACTGGGGGTACGTGCCTTTTCCCTCCAGCATGAGGGGACCCACCTCTTGAGAGCAGGGCCCTTCCTTGTCACCCAGCCCGGTCCCCAGGACCCAGTGAAGTGCCCAAAACAAGGCCCCAGGGACCTGGCTGAAGGAAGAGGCGTTGAGGGAGTGCTGGCAGAAGGGCTTCCATTTGAGACCAGGAGAGCACTTTGTCCCTGACCTGCTTCCCACTGCCGGGTGAGGCGGGCTCGGGGCGGCAGCCCTCTGAAGAGAGATGACAGACGAGGGGGGCCTGCAAGAGAGTGGCTGCTTTGAGCCCCAGGAGGCTTTCTGCCAGGAGAGCATCCCCAGGGGGGGCTCTGGCTTGCCACCTGCCTGGGGTGCCAGTGTGTCCGAGTGAGGGACAGAAGCTGGTTGCTGGACTGTCCCCTGCAGGGGGGCAAAGCCCTAGGCCCCACCCCACTGCCTCGCAGGTGCCAGTGGCCAAGCGCTAACCTGACGTGGCGGCCGTTTGGCTTTCGCAGGCCATCTCCTTGCTGTTGGAGCTGGGCCAGGTCATCTGGCCCCCTGAGTCTAGTTCCTTATCAGAAAAAGGGCCGGCAGTAGCTATTGTCCCTGCTTGACTTCCCAAAGGCTCCTGGACCACCCCCCGGTCTGCAGCTTGCAGGGAGCCCTCCTCAAGCAGTGAGCAGCACCTGCCACGCTGCCTGGCCAGCAAAGGAGCAGGCGGAGGCCACGCGGAAGGTAGATGACTCCCAGATGCCTCTTGCACAGGTAATCTTGGATTTGCTGGGGAGAGGGCAGGGAGAATTCAATTTTCTATTAAGCATTTAATAGAAATTGTTTTAATTTGTATTTCTGTGTTTATTGGTGAGATTCATTCATCAGTCATTTATTCACCAAATAAATATTGAGCCCCCCCCCAAAGAAACTTCCGCACATCTCTTCATTTATATTGAAAATAACAGAGCTCAATGAGATGCAACTTATTGACTGTATTGGAATTGTCTTATATTTCTCAGATTTTTCACATTCCATAACCGGACGGCGTCAGTCACTCGCACCCACTCCCCACCGACAGACCGGCATAGGAGAGGTTGTGAAGTCTGGCTCAAAATATATTTTAAAACTCCTCTATTTTTCTGGCTTACACATCAGTAATGCAGATCCCATTTTCTGAAGTTCTTCCTTCTATGTGTATGTGCAATTTTCCAATTCTGGGAAAACATAATAGAGGGTTTAAATTTGAGATAATAAAGTAAATAATTTCTTCCCTCCAAACAGCAGGCATCGCTGCAGCTGCCAATGTCACGACTGTCAGTTGCTGGCCCCAGGGTGGGGGACATGATCCGTGGTTACTTCAAGCAACTTGCTTCGCAGCAAGACTCGACAGAGGCGCGTCACACGATGAGTGTTCTTTCCCTTTCCACTTGAGAAGGGCGCTGTCTTCTTCAACAGGGGAGGCCTGTAGCTCCATGTGGACTTGCACATCTGTATCCCATGTTAACTGGTCCCAGCGATGCTCTAGTGGCCCCTGAGGACCAGTTCCTAGGGAGTGGCCTGGTCTGAGCATCCTGCTCTGATCCCAGGTGGGCCCATGGGCAGCTGGCCTGACTTAAGTCTGAAAGAGGCACTAGTGGTGTTTGGTGTTTCTGCGTATTTCAGAGGCACTTTCTTCCCTCCCCTCTCCTGGGGTTTCTGGACACCTTTCTTGGCCCTGGAGATTTCTTTCAGGGTCAAGTTGTCTTCAGAATTCTGCCTTCAGGGCTGAGAGATCCCTTATTTCTGGATGCCTGTCTTAGGAGTGAATGCAGCCTAGACAGGATTGGCAAGGCTCCGCATGGGATGTCTTCAGCCAGTGTTCTGGATTGTGCTGGAATGCACCCTGTGGTCCTCGGTGGGAGTGGGAAGTTCGTGGCACTCCAGCGGCACTGCAGTAAGTCGGCTGTTTCCAGAGCTGTCGGGCCTCCACCTGGCCTGCCCGTCAGTCCGCTGCGTGCCTGCCCAGCCTCACCAGCATTTACTGAGCACTCGCTGCGTGCCAGGTACCGACTGCTCTCAAGTCTGCAGCAGACAGGGGTGTGAGAATTTCCAATAAGCCATGGCCCTTCCTTGAAGGAGTCGCCCCGGTGTGGGAGACAGATAGATATATATATGCAACGTGGTAGGTCCTTAGCAGAAGTGGGTGTCGAGGGAGTTTACAGCCACGCCAAGGAGGAGAAAGAATCTGGCCCAGCTGGGGAAGAGAATTCCAGGCAGATAAACAGCACGTGCAAAAGTGGCAGCGTGGAGACTCTGCAGAGGAGCGTGCCTTACAAGGTGGGAAGGTAAGGCATCTCTTGGGTGTGGTGGGAGGAGGGGGAGGAGGAAGGAGCTCCACATGGAAGGTTCTGATTCCCCTGGTAAGAGCTCTGGACTTGTCCTAACGCAAACGGGACACTGGCGCGAGGCGTGCAGCAGAGCATTTGGGTGACGGGTCTGTGCTTCAGGCAGAGCACCCTGGCTCAGCGTAGAGGATGAAGTGCCCTGTGAGTTCCGTGGCCTGTTCTGGCTCTGTCCTGAATGTCAGTGTTCAGCCGCGGCTGTGACTTCCCGGTGTAGCCCATTGGCCACCAGGGAGGGAGTGATGTTCTGGGCTCTAGCACTGACCGTTTGCATTCGCTTCTTGTGGTGTTTTCGAAGAGTGAGGCGGCTCCTCACCGAGTGACTGCGCAGAACTTTTGAAGGATGAGTTTAACTTCTGCACATAGAAAAATTCCCCGATACGTCAGATGCAAGGCTAAAGCTGAGAAAAATTCGGAAAGAGAATCCAAAACTATTCATAATCAAACAACCAATGTATCTTCCTAATGTAATCTTATTTTCTGTTTTAGACACCGGCAAAGAGTTAAGTACTTAAATACTTAAGTACAGCTCACCTTGAATCAAGTCAAAAGAATAAAGGTTTCTGGGTGTGTGAGTTTATGTGTTTGGCACTGTAGAAGCTAGTGAGCCATTGTCACCACAAGTCCTTGCAGAGACAGAAGGTGATAGCTCTAAAAGAAAGGACTGGCTGGTCATACCATTTTCTCTCTCAATTCTTAACTCTTGGTTGTCTGGACAGAAGTGTGATCACCAGAAGTTTTTTTGTTTGTTTGTTTTGTTTTTTGCAACGCCAGAACATTTAACCAGGATTTTAGCAGGTCTAAAAATATAAATTAAACTGCTTTGCCCCTTTAGTGATGCAGAATGCCTCAATAGTAAGAAGTGGAACTTCCGACACAGCTAAAATAGAACCTCTTTCAAAGTGATTGAATCTTTGGCTAAAGCGAAGGCAAATTCTGCATTTGAGTCTAAACTTAACACTGAAGATATTCACTCAGTTGGGAGAGGGAAGAAGATTATACTTAAAATATAAAATCAAAATAATAGCAAGTATTTATATTGTGCTTACATTGCCAGGAGCAGCTCTAAGCATCTCTCTACATAAATCTTTAACACTTACCACAGTCTTAGAGTTGGCTATTACTATCAGCCCACTTTAACGATGAGCAAACTAACGCCCAAGGACTTTCAGTACTCTGTCCAAGGTCACAGGGCTAGTTGGCAGAGCTGGGATTTGAACCGCCTCTTGTGTGATTATTTGGTTATGATTTGAGGGATCTTGGGCAAGGCCTTCAGCATCTGTCAAATGAGGATAACACCCACCCAGTCTCCTTACACGACTGGGGGTGAGCAATGGGACAAAGGATGTGGAAGCAATTTGGAAGTTAGAAAGCCCAGTAAAAAGATGCCATTACTTATACACGATTCCTTCTTAGCCATTACATCAAGCCTCTGGCCTCTCTGAGAACCGAGCTCAGCCTTTCAAAGAGTTTCAAAAATATCTCTGCTTACCTGATGGTAGTGAATCCTAATTAAAGGAGAAACTTTCATCTCTCACAAAAATCAACTCACGGTGGATAACAGACTTAAATCTAGGGCATGAAACGATAAGAATTCTAGAAGAAAATGTTGGAAAAACTCTCATAGACATTGGCCTAGGCAAAGAATTTATGAAGACCCCAAAGGCAATCACAGCAACAACAAAAATAAATAAATGAGACCTGATCAAATTAAAAACCTTCTGCAAAGCCAAGGAGACTATCATGAGAGTGAACAGACAACCTACAGAATGGGAGAAAATTTTGCATGTTACACATTCGATAAAGAGCTGATAACTAGAATCTATATAGAAATCAGGAAAATCAATAAGAAAATATCAAACGACCCATCAAAAAATGGGCAAAGGACATGAACGGAAACTTTTCAAAGGAAGATAGACTAGTGGCCAACAAACATATGAAAAAATGCTCAACATCTCTAATCATCAGGGAAATGCAAATCAAAACCACAATGGAGCCGGGCGCGGTGGCTCACGCCTGTAATCCTAGCACTCTGGGAGGCCGAGGCGGGCGGATTGCTCCAGGTCAGGAGTTCGAAACCAGCCTGAGCAAGAGCGAGACCCCATCTCTACTATAAATAGAAAGAAATTAATTGGCCAACTAATATATATAGAAAAAATTAGCTGGGCATGGTGGCACATGCCTGTAGTCCCAGCTACTCTGGAGGCTGAAGCAACAGGATTGCTGAGCCCAGGAGTTTGAGGTTGCCGTGAGCTAGGCTGACATCATGGCATTCACTGTAGCCAAAGTAAGACTCTGTCTCAAAACAAAAACAAACAAACAAACAAAAAAACACAATGAGATATCACTTATCTTCGGTGAGAATGGCCTTTATCAAAAAGTCCCCAAATGATAAATGTTGGCATAGTTGTGGAGAGATAGGAACACTCATACATGGCTGGTAGGACTGCAAACTAGTACAACCTCTGTGGAAAGCAATATGGAGATACCTTAAAGAGCTACAAGTAGAATTACCATTTGATCCAGCAATCTCATTCCTGGGCATCTACCCAAAAGAACAAAAGACAGTCTATGAGAAAGACATCTGCCCTAGAATGTTTATAGCAGCGCAATTCACAATTGCAAAGATGTGGAAACAGCCCAAGTGCCCATCAATTCATGAGTGGATTAATAAAATGTGGTATATGTATACCATGGAGCTCTACTCAGCCACAAAGAACAATGGTGATCTAGCACCTCTTTTATTATCCTGGATAGAGCTGGAGCCCATTCTACTAAGTGAAGTATCACAAGAATGGAAAAACAAGCACTACATGTACTCACCATCAAATTGGTTTTAACTTACCAACACTTAAGTGCACATATAGTAATAACATTCATCGGGTGTTGGGTGGGTGGGAGGGAATGGGCATATTCACAGCTAACGGGTGTGGTGTGCACCATCTAGGGGTTGGACATGCTTGAAGCTCTGACTTGGGTAGGGCAAAGGCAATATATGTAACCTAAACATTTGTACCCCTAAAATATGATGAAATAAAAAAAAGGAGAAACTTCTAGTTTGGAAGCCATTTATTTGTTTTTTCACTCATCCTAGGAGGTGCTGTGCCAGGAGGATGGAAAAATAATTCAGCATCTCTGCCTTTGAGGGGTTTGTGGTCCTGGGGGAGACTGGTTTGCTCAAATAATTATGGTGAAGTGTGCTGAGGGCTCAGATGGAGACAGGTCAGAAATGTTAGCTGCACGGAGCAGGGAGTGATGTATTCTCGTTAGAGCAGGAGAGGGTTGGTCAGAGAAGGCTCTGCAGAGGAGACAATGAGTTAGCCTAATCCTGCAGAATGAATAGAAGTCGTTTGGTTCAAGGGGGAAGGGTGGATTCCAGACAGAGGAACAGCATTTGCAAAGCCAAAGAGGTACAAGAAGCACTGCACATGTGGGGACCACATTTAGCATGGTGTGCGTGTGTGTGTGTGTGTGTGCATGTGCTTGCGTGTGTGATTGCAAGAGGCAGATCCTGGCTGCAGAGGCCGAGTTGCTAAGTTGGATGTGGGCGATGGGGTGGTTTATAAGCAGGGAAGGATGCAATCAGAGAAGAGTCCCAGGTGCCTCCCACTGTCTTCTGGAGCCAGGCTGCCTGCCCTCCCTTCCCTGTGACAAGACCTCAGCATGGGAAGCCCCCAGCCAGCCCTGCTGAGGGCGAGGGCATGGTGGCAACCCAGAGGGCGTGCCTGGGATGCCCCTCGGGGAGGCTACCCCTCCTGCCCCAGAGGCCATCCCGTGAACCCCTCCCCACATGACTGCTTGCAGGGCTGATGACACCACAGGTTCTGGTGTCAGAGAGTCCTGGGCTCCGATGCCAACCTCTGCCATTTACTCCTCAACCTGGGATATCTCTCTGCTCGTCTCCCAAATGAGGACAAGAATACTGATTTCCAGGGTGCTGTAAGGACGAAGTGAAGGTAAGGTATAAAGCACGTGGTCCGTCACAAACACTCGCACAGAGGAAGCTGTCATTACGTATTCTTGGCCCTGACCCCTGGAGGAGGGACCATGGATGGTCTTGATGCCTGAGCTCCAAAGACAGAAACTCACAGGTGGGACCCGCAGTGTGGTTTGCTGTGGTTTTGTTAGGGGATGCTGCACCTAGACTGCAGAGAGAGCACTGGACCAGGAATCAGAAGGGGCTAGAGATGTGAGTCTAGGTTCTGTCACGTCGTGGCGGTGTGACATTGAGCATGTAGTTTACCCTCTCTAAACCTTATATTTTCTGTGAAATGGGGTTAGTAAGATCTTTCCATCAGAGTTTTTGGGTCATGGCACCCATCATCATCAGATGGGACAGGCCTCTCTCTTTTTAAATTTTATTATTGTTTCCCCCCCCGCCTTTTTTTGTATCCCCACTCCCATTCTCCTCTCTCCTTATAACCACCCACTCTAGTATGTTGCAGTAAATCCTTGCCTACATGTGGGTCTTTGAAAAATATTCAGAGTTGTTTTGTGACTTTATGGATCTTTGATTTACTTAAATATTTTTGGGGACTGTTTTGTTTCTCTTCGGTAATTGTTTCATTCAGTATTTGTTTCATTTCTCTTCAGTAATATTTAAGGCTGATCTTTAAGACTGATATTTAACCACTTTGGTACCAGCATCGACGGTAGTCGACAGCCACAGATGAACACGCACAGCCGAGTGTCGACTGTAGCCGACAGCTGTGAGATATGATTTTTCTAATTTTTCATGTATCAAAATAAAATTGTGAACATTTAAAAATAACGTAATGAAAACACATATGTATATGTTACCTATTCTGATTTACATGACAAATAAAGCTGCCTGTAAAGTAAAACAAGCTTTCAGTGCTTTCAAGCTTTCCTCAGCACACAAGAGCAAAACGGATTTGTCGTCAATGCACAGCACAGACTGTCGTTCAGACTGTGAGTGCCGGCTGTGGGCAAGGTTTCGAGGCCGGTGAGCGCCATATTGAAGTGGTTAAAGGTGCTCTTGTTCAGTTATTCTCAGCCCCGCCTGTGCATTACAATCATTTCGGGAATTTTTAAAGCATACCTAGACCCTGCCCTGAATCAGAATCTCTGGGCCAGGGCATTGTTTGCAAATAAAACAAAGCTGTAAGAAGCCACATAAAACAAATATACAGCTTAATGAATTTTTATAGGCAGACACCTTGTAGCCACCATCCGGACCAAGAAATAGAACTTTGCCCAGAGGCACCTCCTTACACTTCATCTCACTCTCACCTCCCTCTTCCTCTCCAAAGTAATCGCTATCCTGATTTACAGCAATCGCTTCCCTGCTTTGTTTTAAGTTAATTATTCCCCCAAGTATTCATCCCTTTTCCCTATAGTTAAGTCTTATCTACTTTATAAAAACATGATATATCTTTTAAATGTCAGTTAATATACAGATTCCCTTCCACCATTTCTTTCATTCTACTAATTTATTTATTGAAGACTCAGGTCACTTGACATGTAGAGTTTCCCATAGTCTGCATTTTGCTGATCGCATTCTCATTCATGTTCCCCATCCTCTGTGTTCCCTGTAGATTGATAGCAAGATCCAGAGGCTCATCCACATTCTAGCATGTATTAGAACTTCATTTCTTTTTATAACTATTATCCCATTGTATATACCACTATTTGTTTATCCACTCATTTGTTATGGAAATCTAGGCTGTTTCCACCTTTTGGCTACTGCGCATAGTGCTGCTGTAAACATGCGTGTATATGTACTTGTTTGAATACTTGTTGTCTATTTTTTGGGATATACACCTAGGAATGGAATTGCTGGATCATATGGTAATTTTATATTTAAGTTTTTGTAAAAGCACTAAACTGTTTTATAGGAGCTGAATTATTTTACATTCCCATCAGCAATGTATGAGGGCTCCAATTTTTTAACATCCTTGCCAAAGCTTGCTATTTTCCATTTAAAAAGTTATATTCCTCTTAGTGAATGTGAAGTTGTACCTCATTGTGATTTTGATTTGCATTTCCCTGAAAAGTTGCTGAACACCTTTTCATGTGCTTATTGGCATTTGTATGTTTTCTTTGATGAAATGTCTATTCCAGTCCTTTGCCCATTTTTAAATTGAGTTGTTTGTCTTTTTGTTGTTGAGTTGTAAGAGCTCTTTATATATTTTGGATACAAGACCCTTATTAGATATATGATTTGCAAATATTTTTTCTCTTTATTGTAGGCTGTCTTTCACTTTCTTGATAATTTCCTTGATGCACAAAAGTTTACTATTTTTATGACATCTAATTTATCTACCTTTTTCTTTTGTTTCCCATGGTCACATCTAGAATCATAGCTAGAATCTATTGCTAAATCTAAGGTCATGAAGATATACCCATATGTTTTCTTCTAAGAGCTCTATGGCTTTAGCCCTTATATTTAGGTTGTTGATTCATTTCGAATTAATTTTTGTATATGGTGTGGATTAGAGGTCCAACTTCATTCTTTTGTATGTGGAGATCCAGTTGTGCCAGCACCATTTGTTGAAGAGATTATTTTTTCCCCATTGAATGGTCTTGCCAGCCTTGTTGAAAATCAATTGACCATGGATGTATAGATTTATATCTAGACCCTCAATTCTATTCTATTGATCTATATGTTTATTCTTATACTGCTATCACACTGTTTTGATTACTGTAGCTTTGTAGAAAATTTCAAAATTATAAAGTGTTAGTCCTTCAACTTTGTTCTTTTTTTCAAGATTGTTTTGACTTTTTTGGGTTCTTTCGCTTTCTTTTTTTTTTTTTTTTTGAGACAGAGTCTCACTTTGTTGCCCAGGCTAGTGTGAGTGCCGTGGCATCAGGCTAGCTCACAGCAACCTCAAACTCCTGGGCTCAAGCGATCCTCTTGCCTCAGCCTCCCTAGTGGCTGGGACTACAGGCATGCGCCACCATGCCCGGCTAATTTTTTTCTATATGTATTAGTTGGCCAATTAATTTCTTTCTATTTATAGTAGAGACGGGGTCTCGCTCAGGCTGGTTTCGAACTCCTGACCTGGAGCAATCCGCCCGCCTCGGCCTCCCAGAGTGCTAGGATTACAGGCGTGAGCCACCGCGCCCGGCCCTCTTTCGCTTTCCATATGAATTTGAGGATTGGTTTGGCAATTTCTGCAGAGAAGCCATCTGGGATTTTGATACAGATTGCTATCTATTAAATCTATAGATTAATTTGGGAGTATTGCCATCTTAACAATATTAAGTCTTTTGGTCCAAAAACATCATATGTATTTTCATTTATTTTGATATTTTAATATTTCTTTCAGTAATGTTTTGTGTTTTTCAGAGTATAAGTTTTGCATTCTTTCATTGTCTTTATTCCTATGTATTTTATTTTTTGATGTTATTATACATGGAATTGTCTTTCCAATTTCATTTTGTATTATTCATCGACAGTGTATAGAAATAGGATTGATTTTTGTATACTGATCTTGCTGGCTGTGTACTAAAATCTTGCTGGACTAATTTATTTGTTCTAAATTTATTTGTGTGGATTTCTTAGGATTTTATATATACAAGATCATCTCGTCTGCAAATTATAAGAGTTTTATATCTTTTTTTCCCAATCTGGTTGACTTTTCTCCCCTTTATCTAATTGCCATGGCTAGAACTTTCAGTACAATGTTGAATGGAAATGGTGAGAGTGGACATCCTTGTTTGCTTTTTGATCTTAGGAGGAAAGCATCCAGTCTTTCGCCATTAAGTATGATGTTAGCTATGATGGTATTTTGTTGTTGCTGTTGTTTGTTTGTTTTATAGGTGCTCTTTATTAGGTTGAAGAAGTTCACGTCTATTCCTTTTGAGTATTTTTATCATGAAGGAATTTTGGATTTAGTCATATTCTTTTTCTGCATCTATTGAAGATGTAGTTTTGCTTCTTTATTCTATTAACACGGTATATTACATTTGTTGATTTTTAGATGTTAAACTAAATCTACATTCCTGGAATAAATTACACTTGGTCATTGTGTATAATCCTTTTTATATGTTGCTGAATTTGGTTTGTGAGTGTTTTGTTGAGTATTATTGTATCTATATTCATAAGAGATATTGGTTTGTAGTTTTCTTGTGATGTCTTTGTTTTGTTTCAGTAACAGGGTAATTAATACTGGCCTCGTATAATGAGTTGGGAAGTGCTGCTTTCTCCTGTTTTTTCGGAAATTTGCAAAAAATTGGTAATAATCATTCTTTAAATGCTAATTATTCTTTACATGTTTAAATTCACTGATGAAGCCATCTCAGCTTGACTATTTTTTTTTGTGGGGGAGTTTTTTGATGACCAATTTAATCATTTTACTTGTTATAGATTTCTTCAGATTTTCTACTTCTTCTTGAATCAGTTTTGGTTTTTGTGTTTTTCTATAAATTTGTCCATTTCATCTAAGTCATTTAATTTATTAGATATAATTGTTCATAGTATTCACTTATAATTTTTTATTTTTGTAAAGTTGGTGGTAATATCTTCTTTCATTTCTGATTTTAATCCTCTCTCTTTTTGTCTTGATCAGTTTAGCCAAAGGTTTGTCAATTTTGTTGATTTTTTTCAAGAATCAACTTTTGGTTTTGTTTATTTTTCTCTATTTTAAAATTTCTTTATTTTGTTAATTTCTGATCTAGTCTATATTATTTCCTTCCTTCTACTTGCTTTAGGTTTGGGGCACACTCTTAAAATGACATTGAACATAGAGCTCAATCAACTGTCAGGTTCATGCCTAAATTTCATCTTGTGCTCATAGAGCTGGGATTATAATGATGAATGAGACACACACTCTTCTACTGAAAACTCATGGTCTGTGGGACAGACTCAGATGCTCCACTTGTGTATGAGGTGTCCAGTGCTATCAGGGGGACATGTGATAGCCCAAGAGGCCTCAGAGAAGCTTCCCCGAGGAGGGGATGTTGAGTGGGGGTTTGAAGAAAAGGAGTCAGGTGGGGACTGGAGTGAACAAAGGGAGCTTCTGAGACGGGACGAGCATGTGGAAAGCCCAGAACCGAGAGAACAGGAGCATTCTCCCTGGTGTTGTAGGAGGGAGGTGGTGACAGGGAGGCTGTGTTGGAGAGACGGATCAACAGGGGCCCCGGGCCAGAGTCCTTATCTTTCTGCTTCACTGGGCTGCAGCCACAGTCCTTCCCTGAGCTCAGATGTAGTTTTGCCAAGTCAGAAATGATAGTGGAGCTGTAGGAGAAATGATCTATTACAGTGTCTAGGAGAAAGGAAATATTTTTAAGGAATGAAGCTTCAGAGAAGCTTCTGCATGGAAAGAGGGGCGTGGCCCCTGCCAGGAGGCCCTGCCTCGCGCTTCCTTCCTCGAGGCTGACTTAAGAGGTGCGAGGCCTGCCTCTAGGGTGACGGGTGCCTGGGTGTCCTAGCACGCGGTGAGGACAGGCCCAGCTGCTCAGACAAAACGGGGCCTTCCTAGGCCAGAGTGGACTGTGCCCAGGCCATCATGGCAAGGCCATCATCAGAGAGCAAAGGTCAGGGCGGATGCAGCAGATGGGAGGAGGCCCGCAGATCTGGGTAGGGGCAGGTAGCTAGGGGTGCTTCTGGGACTCCCAAACTCCTGGTCACATGGGGATCCTCACAACAGTGCTGCCTAAGGGAGGGCCGCGGGCCAGGCTTTGAAGACACCTCTGGAAGCTGTGGATCTGCTGAACTCAGGTTGTGGCAGCCAAAGTGGGGGCTTTGGCCAGGCCCCGAGGAGGCTAGCCTTGTCCACTGTAGCTCCCCAGCTTACCCAGGAGCGGTGGGAACACTGTGGGCGGCGGGAGGAATTCCACCATAGGGGACGCCAGGAACACAGGGCACAGTTGCTGGAGCTGGATGGTGAGGATGAAGCCACCTCAGAGAGGAAGGGAGGAAGAACTGCAGAGAGAAGGTGCAGCACATGCAAAGGCGTGGAGCACCCACTACTGCCTGGACAACCTCTGCCATAGACAGGCCCCTCCCTCCCGTGCAGCTTCCTCCCTTGCCTGGGCATTTGTGCGTGGTGCTCACCAGCTCGCGCAATACCCTGGTGAGCGCGTCACGGTCCCATTCCACAGATGAGGAAGCCAAGGCAAGAAGAGAGGTGAGAGATCTGGGGCGAGAGTCCTGGCTCCTGCTCTGCGGGTCCAGTGCTCCTTCCCCACACTCTGCTCCGGTGTGTGTGTGTGGCTACATGTGGGTGTATGTGAGTGTTCATATGTATGTATGTGTGTGCATGTATGTGTGAGACTATGTGTGTGAATGTTTTTGTGTGTATGTGCATGTTTATGTGTGTACATATGTAGGGTGTCTGTGTAAATTTGTGTGTATGGGCGTGTTTGTATCAAGTTTGTACTGTGTATATGGATATATATCGGTGTATGTATGTGCAGGTATGTGAATTTATGTGTGAATATGTATGTGTGTGTGGATATGTAGGGTGTGTGCATGTGCATGTTTGTGTGTGTGGATATGTACAAGTGTTTGTGTGTGTGTGATTGTGTATGTGTGTGTGAATGTGTGTGTATTTGTGTGCCTGTGCATGTTTGTGTGAGTGGATGTGTATAAGTGTTTGTGTGTATGCAGGGGTGTGTGTGTGTGAGAGTATGTGAGAGTGTGTGTGTGTGTGTGTGTGTGTCTGAAGGCTGGGCACACACAGTGGCCTGTAAGAGAGAAGCCCCTGACTTGCCGCAGGTCCCTTCTATCCTGGGGGAAGGTTTTGTGAGCCAGGCAGGCTGATAGGTGGTCGTGGAGAGACCCTGGGTACCGGGGTCGCCCAGATGTGGTTTATGCCCATGCTCTGTCACTCATTGGTCACATCAACTTGCTTAGCCTCGGTTTTCTCATCTGTGAAATGGTGGCATCATGGGACAGTTGTGAAAAAGGAGAAATTGTAAGTGAAACCCCCAGGGCCTGGCCCATGGGGGGCTCGATACAGGCCCCAGGCTGCTCTCCCCTCAGTAAAGGTCCCAGGGTAGCCAGCCTGGCTTGGCTTCTTGGAGGCCCAACACAAAAAGTCTTTTCCATGGCATTGGAATTCAGGTCACACTTGGGTCCATGTACACAGAGTCTGTGGAGAGTGCCTCTCTGCACCCCTCGGACCTGCAGGCCCCAACAGAGGAGGATCAGGTGGATGGGTCTTGGGTGACCTGGGGGAGTGGCAGCATCACACAGCATCTCAAAGCCTGCCTCCCCCTGGTGGCAGAGCCCTAGGCCTCACTTTGCCCGCGGGTGGGGGGCACGTAGGTGGGGTCTTGCCAGACAGCTGTTCTGTGGCACAAAGGACTCGGCTGGCCCAAGGCTGGTGTGGAGTGTGGGTTTGAAGGAACTGGATGGGCCACCTCACCTAAGGTGGCTTTCATCAGGGAGAGGGCTGAAACTCAGGTCCATGGAAGCTACAGTCAGAGCAGGAAGAGTCTCGAGTGGGAGATGAGCCCTGTGTGGGCAGGGCATGGCTGGGAAGGTTTAGATGACATCTGGTATCACTGCCACTGGCTGCACTGTGAGCTGTGCAGAGGTGGCTTAAGGAGTTCAAGGGCCGGGTGGCCAGGAGTCCAGGGGTGGGGCATCAGGATGCTGGGGCTGCGCTGCCTGCTCTCTACTGGGTCTCTGAGCCACATTAGAGGTCTGTGCGAATGGCTTCAGCTCCTCCTTTGGGTCAAGAACCCAGGGGGCTCTCTGGTCTGCAGTGTCAGATCCCGGCCAGGGGCATAAATCCAAACGCCCATGGAGCAGGGTGGGTGCCTTTGGTGAGTGCAGCAGCCTGGAAGAGTCCTAGTGTCCCACACAGTTGGAGCTGTTGGGAGAAGCAGGTGATTCACCCCCTGCAGGGCAGGTGCCTGTCCCCAGGGTAGCGGGTGCTCAGCTCTGGCTGCTGTTGTCCAGTGTGTGGCCAGAACTTCAGATTCTTTCATGAGAAACTAGAAGTCTGAATTTTTAAAATTCTGTGCCATACAAATCAAACCATCTGGGCTGGACTAGATGTGCAGGCCCCAGAAAGCCACAGACATTCTAATCCCTAGCCCCAGGACACCCCCCTGTGGCAGAACTGACATGCTGTTGCCCCCAGCCTCCCCGGGCACTGAGGAAAGGGAGCGGCTGTTTCAGGCATTGCCTCTTTTGCTCGGCCTGCTCTGGGTGGACAGCCACTGTCCCAAGGCCCCTTTACTGAGTACGCAGAGGGTGGTAGCAAGGTTTCGACTCATGTGTTGAATTATAAAAACAAAAATCCCAGGATGGAAGAGTAATACAATCAACAAACGTTTTGTTATTTGTAAGTGGACATTTTTGTTATTAATAATGACATGATACTACTATAAAATTTGAATTCAGATTAATTATAAGGTTTTGCCAATTTATTATGGCATAGTTTGTTTTAGATTGTTAGCAAGGCTGTTCAAATTTGGGTAATATTTGCTTCCTGCAGTGGCATAATAAAAGTGGCAGGGTCTTTTCACAATTGGAATCTTGCTGCTGGCCAGTTGAAGTTCTCACGGAGAAAAAACTTGAACAACAGAAGGGCAAAGGAAAGCATGGTTAAAGGAGGAAACACCAAGTGGGCAGGTGACACGGGGGTGGGACCGTCAGTGAAGACAAGCATCACACTCTATTCTGCACCTGGTGTGACCACCTGCTCCTTCTCAAAATTCAGTCTGTCTTTGTTTTGACTTCTAGTTGGCTATAATCTGTGAATTCATGTACCAACTTTATGTTTTCAAAATCTTGAAACTAACTCTGTACCACTTTCAACCCGCTGTTTTAAAAAGCAATTCACCTTCTGAAAATGGTTTTAATTACTTTGCTATTCATGCGAAACTATCAAAGCAGTGGCTGGTGCATAATTTGCACAGTTAGCAAATTTTTGTAAATAACTTTCATGTGTTTCATGTTGTTTCAAGCATAGAGAAATAATTTCTCGTGCCAGGAGATACTGTTTTTAGCCATCAATTGGTGATTAGACTAAAAAACAAATTCTGGCTTCTGTCTTGGTTGTGGGGGTCCCCAAGGAGCTCTTCTGCCATCTGTGGATCTGAGATGTCAATGCTCTGTCTCCCAAAACCCTCAGGAGCGCCTGCTGTATGCGCAGTAACCTGTATGAATGCCTGGTTTCTTGCTTTTCCTTAAAGTAGGGAACAGGATGTGCTCTGTGTCTTATTGCCATGGTACAGAACAGGATGGCTTTTGCAGATTGGTGACAACTAGGTGATCACTAGGATTCAGCTTTTGGCAGCAGCTGTAACTGTGAGACTGTAAGGCCCCAGGAATGAGCTGGGCTCCTCCAGAGGGCGTGGACTGAACAAGCAGCTGTCCTAGATCTCAGCAAGCAGAGAGCCTACACTGCCATCTGACATGCGCGTCTATATTTTAAATCTAATCAATTGGATTTGGGGTTTGCTGAATGTCAATTTAAGATGTCAACCAACTCATCAGAGAAACTGAAATTCTAACCCAAAACTGCCTGTGCTCGAGCTCACTAGCAAGCAAGTTTTAGCTCAAACTCAAAGCAAAGTCCCTGCATTCTGGTTGGCAGCGTGAGAAGGCAGCCAGCACCGCCCCTGGCTAGCCGGTGACAGCCAGGCTGAGGTCTCCTAGCTTGCTCCTCGCCTGGTTCCGCTCCAGGAAGCTGCAGTGAGAGTAATCTCCGCTTCCTGGCAGCACTGGGCCTCGGCCAGTGTAAATCTGCCCACCCACGGGTCATCAGTGGATGTGACCCTTTTTATTCTCTCCAAAGACAAACTCAGGTGTTTCCATGTTCATGATAAGAAAAACCAAACAGAAATCCCGTTGATTAAGAACTCCCCTTCTCTCCATTTTCCTTTTCGCTTAAATTGGCACAGCAAAGATAATTTGCAAAAACAAATCAGATGGACCTCTCGGCCAACCTTTCCCAATAAACAAACGGTTACAGCAAGGAAGGATTGGGCAGTGAGCTCCCAGCGAGGCTGGCACGCCAGCAGCAGTGGCCGGGCTGGTCTCTGCCATTCCTGCTTTACTCCTGCTGACTCTCCCTTCCCCACCCAGCCTGGGGACACTCCGGAAGAAAGGGTGCTGGGCCGGCCGGGAAGCCTCAGAATAGACAGGCAAGTCCGCCCTGTGCAGGGAAGAAGAGGGGGAGTAAATGCCTGCCGGTCGCCCAGTGTGGCGCCAAGGCTCGAACCGTGGGCTCTGGTCACAGCGTCCTCTCTCAGCCACTTCCTCGTGAGCGCATCGCAGTCTGTGTCACACGCAGGAACGACGCCTCAGAAGGGTGTTCTCAGAGTGAGAGGAGTGCTGTGTGCGGGGCCAGCGCTCAGGGGCCCACACCGCAGGAGACTGGCTGACCCGTGTCATCCCCTAGGGGAGACGGCGAGCGGCCAGGCCCCTGCCATGCTGCCTTCTGGGGAGCTGGTGGCCTGTCCACACCCGCTGGCCGGGGGTCCTGGTAACGCCTTGCCCATTTGTTCCTTCAGCAGACGCTGACCCTCCAGTGGGTTTCCTTTCCAGTTACGCTGAGGACCTCCGGGGCTGCGCTGAGTCAGGTGAGGGCAGTCCCCGCCGCGGTTAAGGACATGGACATGGACCCAGACACTCCTGGTCATTCACAGTGAGACTTCGGGAAAGTTGCCCAACCTGCCTGTGCTCCTGTTCTCCATCAATAAAGTAAGACAGTAAGCGTGGCCGCCTCAGGGCTGTGGTAAGGACAGAGCGAGTTCATTGGTATAAGGTATTTGGAACCAGTGCCTAGTGACCTAGCACCCTGGTGCTAGCACCCAGTGCCTAGTGACCTAGCACCCTGGTGCTAACACCCAGTGCATAGCACCCTGGCTGTCATTTGATTGCGCCTTGGAACATCCTTCCAGTCATCTGGGACTGTCTTGCAGCCACTTACTAATTTCATTCGTAGTAAATATGTACCCTACGTGTGCAGAGTGCTGGGCACTGTGTAGGCGCTGAGGACGATGTGACTCCTGAACAGCATCTTCACCTTTAAGGGGCTGATAGTCTCACGGGGGAAGAAAGACGTGCCCATCTGAACAGAAATGGCACTTGTAGTGAGTGCCTCCAAGAAGAGCAGCATGGGAAAGCATGTTTGGGCCCTGACCCCGTCTGAGGGCTACAGGAGGAGGGTGTCCTGAGTCAGGGACATCCCTGGAACTGCAGCTCCATGTGCTTGATCCCCTGAAGTGTTAGCAATGTGAGGCTCCTGTGCTGAGCAGCCGTCCAACAGGCCTGAGATAAAATAGGGGAATCTTACTGTGGAAAAGGAACCTCGAAGGTTGATGCCAGATCTTGTTGCCTTGCCAAGGCCATGCTGTTTTGGGGCAGGGAAAGAGCAGTGGGAACAGCTTCTCCAGCTTCTGGACAGGAGTCCGTCTTTTGAGGTTCTCACGCCTTCAAATCTAAGGCTCCAGTTCTCAGAATCTAAAGCCAGTTCATGCCATGATAAACTTGGTCAAGATGTAACCAACCGCCAGGGAGATGCAATTGCACTGCACTTACTTAATGGCTGCTCTTGCCATCTCAGTTTGAAGCAGCTGCAATTGAATTACTTCCTGTGCTCATTTTTATTTTCTAAACTTGCTTTATTATAGCTATAGTGGATATCCTGCCAGGTCCATAATAGTTCTACCTTCTTTTTAAAATATCTACGGTGAGTTTCAGATTGGTGACCTTTCATAATTTACTTACCTATCTCCCTGTGGATGAAAATTTCGATTGTTTCTGGGTTGCTTGTTTGCTAACATAAACAACTATCCAGGAGAGCACTCACACATATCTATTTTTAAGTACAGTATGGCTGTATTGGTTATTGTGGCCAGTACCTGTTCTGACCAGGGTGTGCCCTTGTTGTGCCAGTAATTTAATATTTTGATCATGACCCTGTACTTTCCCAGAAGTGGTGTCCAAGGATATAGATTCAAATGTCAGTAATGACATGCCAGATTATTTCTCAAAATTATTATAGCAATTTATAGCCTCATCATTAGACTATAGGTACTGACATTTTACACATTTGCCAAACTGATGGATTTTAATTTGCATTATGCAACACTATTGCAAATTTTATGCTATTGTCCATTTGTAGGCTCGCTTCTGTCAATTGCCCTTTGTATCGTTTGTCTGTTTTACATTGTTTGTCTGTTAATTATTAATTTCATGAACTCTTTTTATATCAGGGATACAAACCACTGTCCATTATATATATTGCGACTATTTTTATCTAGTCTGTTTTTTAAAAACTTCTTAATGGCTTTTTTTAAAATCACAAGTTTAAAAATTTATGTACTCAAATTTGTCAAAATAGTTTTTCTCTTTATGGGTTCTAGGTTTCTTGTTTTGTTTAAATAGAAATCTTCATTGTAAGGTTATACAATATTTTCTTATAGTAGTTTATATATATATTTATATATAGATATTCAATCCATCTGGATATTTTGTATGTGCTACGAGATAGGAATTTAACTTTATTTTCTTTAAAATGGATAACCAGATACCTCAATACTTTTTTTAGTAACTCATCCTTTCCTTACTGACATGTGACTTTACCATATAATAGATTTATACATATGCTTGCCTCTGTTCTGTTCTTGAGCTCTAATTGTTCAGCCCCTAAATGAGTGACTGGGTCACATACTGACCACAGATAGAGGTAGGAAGGAAAACCTTGGGGGGCCCCTCCTTCCACTGGGGGCTTGACCTCTGCCTCCCAGAAGACCACCAGCACCCATGCATGTTCCTGCTCTGCCCAAATCCATCTTGAGACCATGTCACTAGGAAGCCATTGTTTCCTTTGTTGGTGGGATTGAGGTAGACTGCCCAAGCCAGCCATCACTCCTAATTGGGGCAATTTCTTTGCTGTGCCACCAGAGCCCCTTCCCTGAGCTTGCATTAGAGAATCCCCAGGGCTTGAGACCCCAGTCAGGCAGATTCAGGGTTAAGCCATTCTCTCTCTCCAGATAGTAAGCTCCCAATGGCTCTCCCTGAAGATGACAGGGGTCTGTGCTGAGTATAGAGGCCCACTAACTTACTATAATCTGCCCTCAGGGCCTGGATTTCCTCCCTGGTGGCCTTGGCACCCCATTCTTTATGAAGTTATTGGGAGAGAGGGCAAGAGCCCCTCAGAGGACTGAGGAGAAAGGCCATTAACCTTCAAGGGCAATTCAGGGTCTCAGTTTGTGACTAGGTGGGGGGAAGGGCCTGGGTTCAGCTCCATCTCTGCCACCTACCAGCTGCATGACTGCAGGTGAGGCAGTCCACCTTTTAGAGTCTCATTCCTTCACCAAGTTTGCTAGGATTAAACACAGCATCCCATGCAAGTACCTAGTTGAGCACCTCACACCAAAAAGAACTGTAAGCCAAATAAATTTCTTTTCTATACACATTATCTAGTCTGTAGTATTCTGTTATGGCAACACAAAACTGACAAGACAGGACGGCTCAAGGAAGAGGAGGACCATCCCCAGGTGGGGCTGCCATCCACAGGGGCACAGTTAGGACTAGGGCCCTGAAAGGGCAACGACCTGGAAAGTACTGGCAGTATCAAGCAGCCTCTGCCGATGAGGTGGCCTGAGCAGGCAACTCCAGCTTTCTGACCCTCAGTGTCAGGAAGTGTTATCAAATAATTTAAAGAGTGATTATGAGAATTAAATAGGTATATGGTACATAGACTACAATCAATGAGAGTTATAGCAATAATAAACACTTGCTCTGAAGACTACAATTTGGTAAATGGCAACAGGGTGGTACAAGAGGAAAGTCAAAGTTTAGAGTGTGTTTAAGTTGCAAATATTTCTGACAAAAGAAACATATTAACTTAAGCTTACCCACTTTAAGCTATAAAAATTGATTTCCTTAAAATAAAGATTAAAAAAATTTCTAAACATTTTACAAAATTCAGAAAAATATGAAAGAAAATAAATGACACATAGCCTTATTACTCAATGACAACCAAAGTTAATATTTTGATTTTTTTCTTTCTCATTTGGTTTTCTATTGCTTGGAAAAAAACTTTTAAGTATCTTTCAGGTTGATAATATATATGAAATTTTGTAGTACATTTATTTTATCCTACAAAATGAACATTGAGAAATTCTGGGTAAACACTGTTTTAGAGTCTGCCCGATGTTGTATTACATTGCTATATTTACTCAGCCAGTTCCATATGTTGTAAATTAAAGTTGTTTCCAACTTTCCATTTCTGCAGCCAGCAAGGCAATATCATCTTCTTGCACTGAGTTTTGTAACTTTGATATTTTAGATTTTTCTAGGATATGTGGTAGAGATTAAAGGCCTAGGTCAGAGGGATGGAAATTTTTAAAGTTCTAATATAAATCTCTAAACTGCATTCCAAAAAAAAAGCATTATCAATATATATTCCTACTAGCAACATATGAAAGTATCCATCTTCCTACACATTCATGAGCATTTCCTATTATCATTATTTATAAATTTATAGTGTTTCCATGAACTATTTTGCTAATTTGATTTAAAATGTACAGAGAGCAAATTATAACGGAGAGCGGGTAGTAAGAAGGGCTGCAGACTGAAGGTGAGGTGGAGGGCACAGGAAAGAAGGCTGGCTCTCCAGGTTTTTCCTTTGCCTTTCTTTCCTGGGGAAGGAGTTGGAAAGGTTGATAACCCACCCTGCTTCCTTCTTTGCTGTGAGATGGTGGGGGTGGCGGCAGGAACAAAGGGCCCATCTTTAGGGCAAAAGGCTGAACTTTGTTACAGGCCTAGGCCTCTGCATAAGCAGGGGAATCATGCCTGGTATCAGGTCTAAATAAGTGCAGTTCTTGACTCGTCAATGTGTGGTCATCGTGCTGCACGAGCTGGTGAGCCCCAGCAGATGTCTGTGGGCTGTGGGACAGCAGGAGTTAGGCAACCGGATGGAGCAGAAAGGTTTGGGCTTTCCCCTGTGGTCCAGCCAGCATATGCTGGAAGAATCCTTAGATGGAGGCCATGGGTGACAGCTTTGCCTTGGCACAGGCCAGAAGCAAAAGGCAGGTTCCCATTGACCCTGGAGTGTCCTGGTGGCCCCAGTGCTGTGGGACCCTTAACCCCCATGTGGCCATAGTTTTATTTTGCCCTTTGCAGGTGGAAAGTAGGGTTCTTGGGTGGCAGAGCTGAGCTGTGGCCATTCACCAGCTCTGCGCTCCCCATACTGGATGCAGCAGTCCCATCCCTCTGGGAGTAGAAAGTTGCTGGAAACTTCTCTGCACTCTGGCCTGTTCTTTACAAATGCCCCACCTCCACTGTGCTTTCCTCTCATGCCTAGTGAGTAGCTCCTGCCCTTCCAGCTGTCATACCAGGAAGTGATGCCTTCCTCTGTTTAGAGTCCCCTGGCCAGGAGGATGGTAATTCCCTGAATTGTAGTCCTTTGAAGTGACATGGGGACTCTCTGTGCATAGGTACCTGGTCCTGGTGCAGCCCCAGAGGTGAAGCTACTAACACTATTGACCGAGTACTGGCTGTGGGACCCTGAGTAGGGAATGCTGCACATGTCAGTCACTGAATCCTCACAGCACCCTTGCATAATTATCTTCATTTCATGAAAAAAATACAGAAGCAGAGCTGGTATTTAAATCCAGGTCAATGTCAAGCCCAGATCCTGTCACTCTCATCTTTGCTGTTCCAAGTGGTCTCTGCCAGTCAGTCAGAGGCAGGCCACCAGAAGGAAAGTTGGCTGCTGGGTGGGAGAGGAGGGAGCTATCCCTGTGTGTCCTGGCTGTAGTGCCATCTGCTGCATCAGCCCCCTTAAGTCCCAGTTTCATTACCTGTAAAATGGGCATGTCCTCTTTTCAGATTGGTTAAGTGTTTCCTGGACTGCACGGTGCTGAGAGCTAGTGCAGCAAAATGATGAGGGCTCCTAGTCTGGAGGGGAGGAAAGATGAGTCCACAACTAACACCCTTTGCTAGGGGTCCCCTTCCCCTACCCTCCCCAGGCTCTGCCCTGGAGACTTTTCACCTCATTGTCACTGGGAGCTCGATTCCCCTGACCAGGCCTCCCCCTCTGCCCCTGAGTGCCTGGTCTGCCCATCCTCCCTCCCACTCTAGGTACCCCAGAGTGTAAACATCTCCTCCGAGGCCTGCACCCCAGTAATGCGGGAGGCCTCAGGGCAGCATCTGCCGTGATTGGTGGGGCCCAACCGACGCGTGTGGCACATCTTATTCTCAGGCACGTGTGTCACCAGGAGAGCACAACAGGCTTCCTGGATTCAGAGCCTCTCCTCTCTTTGGGGCCAGTTTTGAGGTGAGGAGAGTGGCTTTTTGGAGACTCACCGAGGAATGCTCAAAGTCTCTGCTGCCCATTTCCCAGGCTATCCTCCCTGCACCGCATTTCTACCTGTTGAAATGCCTGATTCCCGGAATTGGGAATGCTGACTTCTTTGAAGTCAAAGGTGATATCCAGCATATGTAACACCTAGCCATGATGGGGCTCAGCTCGGCCCAGCCGACTCCCCAGCGCAGAGAGCCCTCGCCTGTCCTCTGCAGAGAAGGCATGTCTTTCTCCAGCTCCAGGGAGAATCCCGGGCTCAGAGCTGATTGGCCAAGATTGAGTCACGTGACATCCAGGGCCAATCAACTCCGCAGGGGTGGGGGAAGGTGGCGGTTCCCACGCGGCGGAGGTGGGACGTGCAGCCCTTCAGGAACAAAAGAAGAAGGAGCACCGGAGCTGAGATGAATAGGAGACCGTCATCGCAGGAGCCCTGTGCGGCCAGACTGTACTCCAGCCAGCCCCCCGCGCAGGCAAGCACCCTGGGAAGTGATGTGGAAGGAAAGTTTGGGTAGTCCTAGGGCCCCTCAAATGTTACCCTCGGGCCCTTTCCACCAAAACACAGACACATCCCTCACATACCCCATACGGTACACCATGTACACACACCATACACATACCACACACACACCATACACACTACACAGTACACCACTCACAGTATACACTCATACCATACACACAGTATACACACATACTACACACATACACACACATACACATACCACACTACACAATAGGCCACACACCGTATACACCACACACACAGCATACATACACCACACACCTCACAATACACCAGACACACAGACTACGCAATACACCACACCACACACACATATCATATACATATCCCACACAATACATCAAGTACACACAACACGTACACACAATGTGGCATAGTTAGCAGGATATGTAAGTACAGTATCTGCACAGAATTGGCATTTGTGAAGCAAAAATCCTCCACTGAATGGGGCGACATGATGAAATTTCAAAAGTTAAATCCTGGCTCTCATTGATATTAGCAGGAATAGACATTCATGTTGGGGGCTGGGCCCACTTGAGAGGACCACTGTGAAAGTAGCAAAGTTTTGCATTTGCTGGAAAGGGTGGCTTTTGTTTATGATGTTTGGGCTTTTGCAGTGTTGGCTCCCAGCTTCGGTAGACCTTTCTAGATGGGTAGTGTTTGGACTGTAGGCAGAGTTCTGGGAGGAACTCCAAATGGGTTATATGGGGCTGGGCCATGGGGCCTTACCCATCCCCTTTGCCATCAAGCTCCTAAGTTGGCTCTGGGGTGTCCATGCTGAAGTCCAGAGCCTATGATTTGTGGGGAGTAAAATGAGAGGTGTAGGAAAAAAAACATCTTTGAGGTCCTTATGGCCTGATGGCAGTGTGTCTGAGGACAACAGTGGCATTTCTTTTCTGATACAGGATCCTCAGTGGGCTTCAGGCAACCCCTGATCATTACTATGACTTTCAGACTCCAGTTCTGGGTTCAACCACAGTGGGGTGGTGGATTCTACAAGGAAGTAATGGAGAAGGGCATGAGCAATCTAGCATGTCTTTGAACTCTGGTGGGAGTAAACACAGCTAAATGAGAACAGATGACTTTGGAAATCAGTTTTGGCATGGAAACAGAAGCAAACCATCATCAACCTCACAAACTGTTACAGGAAATTTGAAATGAACTATTATAAAAAGGCCTGCTAGAAACCATTTCTGCTTCAGAAATGGCATAGGTTGAACCTGGGAAGTATCAGAAGATGCAGGAAGAGTGAGCTCTTGGAAGCCAGACTCCAATCCCCCATCCCCAGCCTCTTTCCACACCCCTCATCCCTTTCCCATTCCCCTAGTCCCAGAAATACCTGGATAGACATATTAGATGGTTGCAAAATAAATGGCAAGATTATTTTTCTTATATTTGGAAAAATAAAAGATAACAGTATCATGTGCCTTAGGAATCTAGTGGATTTCAAAGTCCTATGAAGGAATATCCCAGCAAGTTGAGAGTTAGGCCTCTAAGGAAAGGCACAGGTCAGGTGAAATGCCAGGAAAGGCAGCAGGCAGGCAGGGCTGTAAGCAGTTGAGCCTGGGCCTAAGTTAGACACTGCGCTGGACAATGGGGAACAATTCCTGAGTGGAATTGCTCTAACCAGGCAGTGGCGGTAGGCAGCAGTGGGTGATTATGGCAGACTCAGAACTTCCTGATGCAGCTGCTTACATTCTGGGGCCACACCAGGAAAAATTTGGAGGAGTTTACTAGGAAAGCAAACACATGGGCCTAAAAGTAAAGAAAAAAGAAAAGAATGGCTGCATGGCCAACATTTTACATGCTGAGCTAGCCTATGGGTTGGTTGTGTGTGGACAAGGTGGGCTCTGACTGTGGGAAGCAGAATCCAAGCACAGCAGGAGGCACAGCCATAGACTGTATGGCATATGCGGCAGCATCAGGTTTGAGGAGCCCTGGGATGCCGCTGGGGACAGAGGACTGGGGAGGAGACAAAACACTAGCTGTAGACAGGGAGTGGGTAGGGCTTGGAGAGGTGCCCCAAGGGATGGGTTTCAATGGCCCTATATGAGAGCAAGGGTGCTCTGTAAACTGATCCCATGCTCAATCTAGGACCAGAGTGCCAGAAACCAGAGGTAAAAACATTGGAAGGGAAATGCAAAGATCCTAAACACAAGGAGTGAGCAGTAAGGGGAAGAAGGAGTCCTTAGAATAGGGCTGGAAAGTAGAAATGCCAGCATTACACATTTCTAAATTGTTTAATATGATGGGAGTTTTTCAGATGTGCTCTCTAAGACAGGAGGCACTGTCCCTCCAGAATAAAGGCACAGTGTTAAAATTATCCTCTTGGTGGGACATTTACTCACCCGAGCTTTAAGCTCACAGGTGGTGGGTGTCTGGCAATTGCTATGCATTGACCAGCCCTAGTGAAACTGATACCAAGGAGCTGTTCTCTTTGTCTCTGATTCCTTCTAAAAATTAGCACCAAAGTGCAGCCCCTTGACCGAATCCAAACTTCACATAACAAATTCCAAGGAATTTGTTATGTGAAGTTTGGATTCTGTCAAAAGGCTGCACTCAAGGATCCATAAGGTCACCTGTGGCCCCAAGGGCACAGGTTGGGTGGGGATAAGATGGAATCAAGGGGCATCCTGGACTCACAGCCTGCCTCTGTCCCTGCATCCCCAGATATGATCATGTCACAGGACCCTTAAGAGTCCAGAAAGTAAAAGGACTCCCTCAAAGATGAAAGATGAATTTGGTGAGTGGAGGGAGCCACAATGCACACTGTGTGCCATGGAGGACTAGTGAGAAGCAGGGTGTGCTCTGGGGTGCTTCTAGCGAGGAGGAGGCATGGAGAGGGAGCAGAGGGCCCTGGAGCAACAGCAGGAAAACTGCTTGGGAACCAAGTTGGGACTGTTGGGTCTGGCCTCCCTTCTGAGCAGCAGGCAATGGTGGGAGCAGGCACTTGGGTGGGAGGGTGGGGGCAACCCAGGAGGGAACCCTCACACATAGCACAACTGCTGGCCCACCCAGCCTGGCAACGTTCTCTCCACCTCCCCAGCCTGGGAGACTGCATTCACTGCCTATGGGTAACAAAAATAACACTGAAGGCTCATAGAGAACCTTAAATCGAAGAAAGGCATTCAAACAAGACAACAAACAGTTGTGAAAAAAAGTCACAATTGAATAGAGGCACCAAGGAAATAGAATTAATTGAGCAAACAAAAGATTTTAAAAGAAAGAAATTGCTTAAGAGGGATGAAAGTTTATCAAATTCATTAAATAAGAACAAGTGATTATAGAAATGAAATAATTATATCTTGACAATGAAAGATATGATTGTCAAAATACATTTAAAAACTCAGTGGATTGGATTAATGTTATAATAACATACATGGAGAGAGAATTAGTGAGGTGGAGGCATGAGGTAGGGAATACTCCAGAATTCAGTGCAAGAAAGATAGAAAGGATGCCAGTGATCCGCCGGGTTCCAGTATCCTCTTCTTCCAGAGGACAAGGCTGGACTACATGCGGGTTGATGTGGCTATGTGGCCACATTCTGTCTAATGAATGTGAGCAGGGGTCTGTGGTGGGCTGAGGGCATGCCTCCCCCCTTCTGTTCTGCTTCCCACTGCCTGTAGCCACCTCTGCAAGCAAGTAAGGATGACAAAGCAGAGATGTTAGAGAAATGAGATGGCGGGAAATTTGGGTCTGTCAAAAGTCAAATAAAACATAGAGACAAATCTTTAAATTTAAAATATTTTATTTAGGCAGTAAGAATTGCAATTCAGGGCATACACACAGAGCAGGTGGTCTTCGGCATGTCCAAAGAACAAAGAGGTTTTATAAAAGGGAGAAATGTTATATATTGTCTTGAAAAATGTTCATTGGCACATAGTAAAGTTTTAGGGGAGCTGGCAAGCTCTGATTGGTGATGGCGATGGATAAAACTAGTCTTATAGTCACAGCAGGTTATTTCAGTAGCTACTGTGTTTCCCCGAAAATAAGACCTACCCATAAAATAAGCCCTAGTAGGATTTCTAAGCATTTGCACAATATAAGCCCTACCCAGAAAATAAGACCTAGTGATGGGCGTGCCTATGCAGCGTATCTGCACAACCCACGTATTTCATCACGGAGCAGTAAAGAAGACGAGCAGCCCTTCTCATGTGCTCCATGAGAGCTCTATTGCTCGACATGAGAGATTGGGGCCAATGGTTCTAAAGGAAATAGAGTCGCAAGAAATTCAGGATGGAATTTGGGGTTTGGAGAGTTATGATGATGTTCCAGAAGAAGACGACTTAACTATATTTGAATAAATGTAGATTGTTGTCCCGTACTTAAAAAAAACAACACATCCCCTGAAAATGAGTCTTATGGTGTGTCTTCTTGAGGAAAAATAAATATAAGACCCTGTCTTATTTTTGGGGAAACACAGTATTAGAGGAAACTGGTTTCAGGTTACAATAGGCTGTTTCAGCACCTGGGCTTGTGAAAATTTAATTCTTGGAGCAGGTGCTGTGTGCCCCAAGTGCTTTTCCCCCTGGCCCATTGACTCTGATTTTGTTGGGTATGATAAGAAAGACCCAATTTGTGTAATCAACTTTCACATTTTCCCCTTTTGATGAAGATCTTTCTCTTGAAAACATCACTGGTCAATAGGCTTAACTGTCTGTTGGTGCTGGGATGGACCTATGGCAGTTGCTTCTGTCCCACATCAGGGGAAGGTATAAGGGTCTATGTCAGGGACCTGGGCCACACTCTAGCAATCAAGAGGCCAGAAGAAAAAATTTTCTCAAGGTAGATTTGTCTAGAGCACATCATCAAGTTACCTCGGACTAGTTCCGTAGGTATTAGAAGTCATCTTGAAGGGTTTGGCTCGCTACGGTCTTGGGGCAGCTGGCTTTTCAAAGATTCAACAGGCAGTAAGAACAAAGCTTAAAATCATAATACAAAAAATTAGCAACAATATGATAAATTTAGTTTGTACAATGGTTTTGAACTAAGAGTCCAAGCCTAAAGGCAACAAACTAGACAAATCAAAACAAATCAAATCAACTTGAAATTGAAAGACCATAGGGGAAAACAGGTGAGACCATTGAATAGCATTTTGTGACTGGGTTGAATTAAAGCAGGAATGCCAACTCTACAAAAGGGACTACCAATACAATTTGAACAAAAAGTTGTGTGAGGGATATTGTCAAAGTTGTCCACTAGGTGGACTAACAGGATTTCTTAGGTCAGGTTTTGTCAAGTTACCTATAGCTGTTACTGACTGTGAAATTTTAATTGAAGCATTGTTTTGTCAAATGAAAAAAGGTAGCATTAAGGGAAGTAAGATTCTCATGATGATATGGAGTCTTGTTCCAATGTGTTGGGAAAAGCTGCCTACAGCATGAAAAGCATCAGCTTATCCCGATTTGCAGTTTGACTGTCTCTGGCTATGGCAGCAGACAGCTTGGCATACTTTCTGTGTGGCACATACATCAAGCATGAGACGTATTCCTTAAAATTTATCTACTTTCAGTAACTTTGTGAAAGAAAGTTGAATTGGAGGAAGCTAGAAAAATTTGGGACCTAGTCTAGTCTATAGGTAGATAATAAGAAGTCAATAATGTATAGAGCTACAATCTCATAACAGGTGTATTATATAGCTTTTCTTTCAAAACATAGCTTTTTTTTTTTACATTGATCACATATGTAAAAAAAACCTTGAGACTGGGAAGCCAAACCAAGGTAGACTTTATATCTTACTTATAGTTCTAAAGTTCTTGTGCTGACCAGGAAATGATAGTTTTTATTTACTTTTTGTGAGGCCCAGAAAGAACTCTTGAAGTCAAGCATTTTATGCATATTTTCAAGGTGACATTTTAGTCAAAGTTTGGAAACCAAAGTTTTCAACTGCATTCTGCTACAAAGAGAGAATAGTGCTTCTTTGGTCTTATGCAAATAACCATATTGCCATAAGAATACTTGCAAATAGTTTTTGAATTCTGGAGGAATCAAGTAAGGAGAAAAAAATCCCAAATGCTTTTGTCTTTGTTTACAAAAGTATACATTATCAAACTACTGTGTTTGTGCTGCTGGAGAGAGCACTGAATTGCTGTAAATTACAGATTGCTTAGGAGAAAAAAATTCCTTAAATCTGGAAAATGAAACATTTAAGTAAAAACAAGCAATGTTTTAATGAATAAAATATTATTTATTTTTATTTTTATTTAGTTCATTGATCTTAAAGTTGTCAGAAATCTGTATTTAAGAATAATTGTTTGGAGTCTTTTCCATGAATCTGACTGTAAATGTTTTTAGAAAAGAATTCAGAACAACTGTGGATAACAAAAACTTAGAATAGCATGATGGTGGTAGGTAAAAAACTGATGAAACTTTATAATTGACAAGGAAATTTAGTTATTTCTATTATATATAGCATTTTAAGATAACAATCAGAATTATGACTGATAATACATTAGATTTCTATAAGTTTATATCTTTTTAAAAAACTTTTTTGGTATAAAATCCGACAAGCTCATATTTTTACTACTTCCACATACAAAGAAAAGAGCTCTATTCTCTCGCCACAGCCTTTACACTTAATCCTAATACACTTAATCTATGTCTTACGTGCAGCTCCTGTCATGAGAGAAACTAAGAAATAAAAACTAGTAGGCATTTCAGAGCAAGCCCACCTCTGACACTAATAAGATTTGGCATTCACAGTCATTTAGGGGGCTGCTGTAGCATCCTAGGATTAGCACTGGAGGACTGGAGTTACGGGGAGTAGTAATGATTTGGACAAGTGTTAGGGCTTAAGAATGGATATTAGAGTTTTGGGTTATAATTATTTGGGCTTGAGGGCTTTACTGTTTCCATTACAATGATAAATGCATAATAAAAATTCAAACTATACAGAATGATAATGAAAACCACAGAAAATAATTTAAAAAATTATATCATTTTTGAAACATTCATATCAACAACATAACATAAATGCTACTAAAAGAAGACCTACTATCACTTTTCATTTGACAGTGTTTCTCATACAATTTACCAAATAAGTCTAATCATTTAATATCTCTAAAAGGTGACAGATACATCTTTTCTGGCTTTCCAGGGGCCCACTTAGAAAATCCCACAGTGAATTCTAATTCAGAAAGGCTCAATTTGAGATTTGACCTTGGGGAAGTTTGCCGAGGATCTTAAAAGTCTCAAAACATTTAATCAAAACAGAATCATAGGTCAGTGTAAAATAACAGTAATTCATTTAACCAGAGTGATAATCAAAAAGTCTTCCAAAGCAATACAGAAAGTTACATGGATATAAAAACCTTAACCCTTTTAAAGCTCAGTTTTCCTAAGTAATCAAAAACCTAATAAAGACAACGCAGGAAATTATCTTGAAAAAATGCAAAATCTTTGGTTTTTTAGACTAGTGACCAAAAAGTTAAAAGGAAAACTTCTGCAGTGAGATTGTTTCTCCTTACAGGGAGCTCATTAAGATAACCTAGAAGTTGAACTGGATGAAATGGGTCCTTGACTTTGATCAGACACAATATTTAAGGTTATGAGTGTATACTGTATGATAGAGGAATATAAACAAGAAAACTAGTTCCTTGAGCAGAGGAATACATGGCCTTATAACAGCATGGGGAGTTTCCTGTTACATGGAACAATACAGACATGTCAAGAAAAGTCAAGAGTGAGTACAGAATCAAATTATACTGGAGGAAAACATTGCTTTTCTAGGCCTTTAAGATAAACATTTCACCATCAGGACATAACAGCAGAATTAGAACCCAAATAAAAAAGTTATATGAGTTGACAAAAAAGTTGAAGAAGAGAATTCTCATCCCAGCTAAGTAAAAAGATATACCTTTTCAAGGGTAGAGAGAACAGAAGAAAATGATGTATGACCTGCAAATCATGTACAGTGAGGTACAGTGAAAGTTGAACTTCTGAGATATAAATCTGAGAAATTTCAAAAGGAAAACTTTACCTCAAGAAATAAAATTGTCATTTTAAGGAAAGAGGACAGTATTTTTAACCTGAAACTAGAGAAATTAAATAGATCTCAGGAAGAAATGTAGCAGAAATAGACACTATATACTGTTTAGAAGATGGTTGTTACAGAAGCAGATTTTAGAATTAAAAATGGAAACCACTTGCAGTTTTATTAAGAGCAGATCAACATTTCAGGAAAACCTTGTTCTAACACAGGGGACCAATTTTTTAGTTTTGTATTAGTGTATTTTTAATATTAAAGTTCAATCTTTAGAAAGACTTAAAAAATTCATTTTAATTATACTTGATCATACACAAAATTCATTTCACAAATTCCCCCTTTATGAATCTTTTTATGACTTAATGACTTGCTTGCACTTTCTGCTTTGTTCTATACTTTGTCTTTTTTAAATAGCCATTTTACTGCATGACAAAAATTTACCATGCAAGATTCTCTCTCATATAAAATTATGCTTTTCTTAAATTTATATGCTGATTAATAGACCTAAACATATTTAAGCTTATTATAAAACTTAATAAGCCAAGGACAAAGTCATATTTATTTAGCAATTTGTTTGTTTTTTATCTTATTTGGATATGACTTAGGCTTTTAATGAATATCTATTATTTAATATAACATAATTTAAAAATTTTAAATTACATGAAAAGTTTATTTATAAACATTTATTCAATTTACAATTCTCTAATTTGTTTTTTTAAGAATTATACCTAGGTTGCTAATGAAAACTGAGATATTAGACAGAGCTAGTCATTATTTTAAGCTATTTCTTTTATTAACCAGTTTTATAACCTGTTAGTATCAAGTATTTACCTGAGTAAGAGACTTAAAGTTGAATACATGGGTATCCAGTTGATAATTCACAAGACACAGCTGTTTTTATTAAATCAACAATATCAAATTAATCATGCTTGTCAAAGAATTGCACAAAGATCATTCTGTTTTAGGTGAGGTTTATAGCTTCATGACCTTAAAATATCTAGCAGAGGTCAATATAAAACTGTCTGATCAGTTAACCCAGGCAAAATGTATGTTAACAATTTTGAAAACATTTCTAATTTTATTTTATCAACAATTTTAAAACCAATTGACTTATCAAAGGCTTAAGTCACAAGAACTAAAAAAATTGGGGGATTAATTGCTATATATTTTACACGTGTGCCCATTTATCTAAATAGAATTTCTTAACGGATTTCTGGCCAACTATGCCAGATTTTACTATGTAGACACAACATACAACATAATACATGTACATATGTGTAAAAGCACTTAAACACGTGTATGCACATATACAAAGAAAGATCTAATAGCCATGACATAGTAAAACTTAAAAACTTATTGGTTCATAAAAGACAGTTGAATCCAAATTACTTTTCTGACAAAATGGGTTTTAAGGCTAAACTTTAAGAATTTTTCTTTTTTTTTTTTTTTTTTGAGACAGAGTCTCACTTTATTGCCCAGGCTAGAGTGAGTGCCATGGCGTCAGCCTAGCTCACAGCAACCTCAAACTCCTGGGCTCAAGCAATCCTGCTGCCTCAGCCTCCCAAGCAACTGGGACTACAGGCATGCGCCACCATGCCTGGCTAATTTTTTTCTATATATATTAGTTGGCCAATTAATTTCTTTCCGTTTATAGTAGAGATGGGGTCTCGCTCTTGCTCAGGCTGGTAAGAATTTTTCTTAATATGTAATCTTATTAAGGCTGTGAACCAAATTTTGGGTAGAGCAGTTTGAGTCAGTTACCAATATATGGGACTGGATAAAAAATAGTTAACTGTGAAAACGTGAGGAGGCCCCAAAGAAGATTTTTTCTTTTCAAGCTCTGAATGGTATTTTCTTAGTCTCAATTCTTTATCTTTGAATATAAAAATGTTGCCATTCCTTTTAGTATAAGGAGTGTGTCTTTTACATGGGAATTTCATCTTTTGCTTTCAAGAAACAGTCAAAATGATTTTCTATTATATCTACTGTTTTTCAAGTATTTTTAGTGAAATAGCCAATATTCCAGAATGGCTGGAGAGTTTGGAAAAAGGGAATTTAGCTTAGAGAAGGAGAAAGAAGAGAAATTGAAGGAGAAAGGAGAGTTCCAGAGAAGAAAAAGTCTCAGCAAACAAATGAGACAGCATTTTGTAGTGAGGCAATCTTTGAGTCCTGAATGTTTATTTAGGTTTTTTTAGCTTCAAGATATCAATTGACATATGAGTCTTATTTGTAGTATATTATTTTATAGTCACAGTCTTATAGCTTAAAGAACAACGGACTGTTTTAATGATCCTTATAATATTTGAACATGTTACCAGATGGTGTCCCAGAAAATATATTGGCATGCCTTTGACCTTAGAGGGCCCATTTGAAACTAAATTTATCTAGGTGATTCTGGATACACAAAAGTCAATTAAAATGCAAGTGCCGAATACATAAAAGCCAAAATAAAACACAAGTGCCGCTGGAAAATAAAGTATATTCTTACCAAGAAGGACAATAAATCACCTTCTTCAACTGAAGGGAAAAAGGAAAATCCTTTTCCTGAGGCCTCAAGCCGAAGGGAAAAATCCCTTTACCCAGACTTCACGTCGAGGCCTCACAGGAGGAAAAGGGTCCACCCCAACAGACCTCCCAACCAGAGGGTGAAAGACTCCTCTCAAACAAACAGTGGAAGGACCCCTCCCCAACAAAATCCCAAATAAAACAGAACTCAACCCAAAACTGGAAGTTTGGTCCAAGAGTGACTCACCACAAGGAGAGGAGGCAACGAGCTGCAGTGGGGGCTTAGAGGGCCCTGGTGTGGGTGCCGCAGGCAACAGTTGCAAGCGCTGGGGACTCTCTCCAGTGTGAGTTAGCTTCAGAACCCCACTTCTGACACCAAGTATGTGAAAGCCAAACAAAATATAGAGACGACTCTCTAAATGTAACGTTTTATTTGGGAAGCAAGAAATGCAGTTTGGGGTACGCACAGAGAGGGTGGGTGGTGTTCAGTATGTCAGAAGAGCAAAGAGAAGATTGGGGGTTCTATAAAAAGGAGGAAAGTTACGTATTGTTTTGAAAGAGAGTTCCTAAGCACTAGTAAAATTTTGGAGCTGGCAAGCTCTGACTGGTGAGTGACAGCAGTGCGGAAAACTAGTCCTAGAGTCACAGCAGGTTGCCGGTTTTAGTAGCTATTAGATTAAACTGGTTTCGGGTTACAACAAGCAGTTTCAGTACCTGGGCTTGTGGAAAATTTGAATTTTGGAGCAGGTGCTGTGTGCCCCAAGTTATTATTCCCCCTGGCCCCTCAACTCTGACTTAGCTGCGTATGACATGAGTGACCCAATTTGTATAATTGACTTTCACAGGTCCCTGAGTGAATGTGTGGAACAAAGTGCTTCACTAACTTGGAATGCTCACTTCCCAGCCTATGTGTGAGAGAAGTAACCTTTGTTTTTCAAACCATATAACCAGCAATAGCGTTGTTGGGCATCTACCCAAAAGAACATAAGTCTCTCTATTATAAAGACATCTGCATCCGAATGTTTATGGCAGCACAATTCACTATTGCAAGGGCATGGAAACTGCCTAAGTGCCCGTCAGTTCATGAGTGGATAACTAAAATGTGGTATATGCTCACAATGGAATATTACTCAATCCTAAGAAATGACAGTGAGCTAGCACCATTTATGCTATCCTGGATTAAACTTAAGCCCGTAATACAAAGCGAGATGACACAAGATCTGGAAAATGGGCTACACATCTACTGGCCATCAAATTGGTACTGACTGACTACAACTATGGTGCTCAAAAAACGGTAGTGTTCAGCAGGGATTTGGGGGTGAGACCCACATCTTAAGGAAGTGGTGAGCATTGTTGAGGGGAAGGGATTACCTCTAGCACTTTTTAGGGAGAGGTAAAGATATACATTGTAACCAAAATGTCTGAAAAAAAATCTGTAATCGAGAAGAGTGCATGGGGAAGGAGGGGAAGGCTACGTACTTACAGGGTGGGTGCGATGCGCACCACTGGGAGGCGGGACACGCTAGACGCTCTGGCATAGCGGGGTGGGTGGGGGACAGGGGCAAGATATGTAACCTAACAATATCTGTACCCCCATAATATGAAGTAATAAAAAATTTTTTTAGAGCTCTCTTAGTTATATTAATAGAACACAACTGACACCCTATGTAATAGAGAAAGTATAAAAGAAAATTAAGAGTAATGGAGAATACTTTCAAAATCTAATGAAAGTACAAAGACAACAAAATAGAAAGAATAGATACTAAAAAATAATCAAATAAAAAATGAAAGAAAATGTCGAAGAGCAGAAGAAATATAAGACTCTAAATTAAAGGCCCATTGAATACCAAGCAGGATGAAAAGAAAAAATAAAAAGAAAAGATGCAGACTAAAATTTCTTTCTTTCTTTTTCTTTTTTTTAGAGATGGATTCTTGCTCTGTCGCCCAGGCTGGAGTGCATGGGCATAATCATCACTCATGGCAGCCTCCGCCTCAGCCCCACAGGCTCATGCCTCCACACCTAGCTAATTATTTTTATGTTTTGTAGAGACAGGGTCTCTCTGTTACCTAGGCTGGTCTTGAACTCCTGGCCTTAAGCCATCCCCCTGCCTTGGCCTCCCAAAGTGCTAGGATTACAGGTGTGAACCACTGTGCCTGGTCTGTTGTGAAATTCCTGAACACCAAGGATAGAGAGAAAATCCCAAAAGCCCCCAAAGATGGGTAGGGGATTAATAAATAAACAACAGTAACAAAAAAGAGGGTCACTGACATCAGTGTTCTCATTTGGCAGTACTAGATACAAAAGACAATGGAGTAGTACCTTTGAAATTCTGGGGGGAACCACGTTAAACTTTTAATTCTATCCTTCGCCAACCTATTAGTCAAGTGTGAGGGCAATAGAAAAACGTCTTAAGGCAGGAAGTTCTGTTGATCACTAACATTATTACCTCTGAATCTTATTTGAAAGAATTACCAGAGGATGTGCTTTAGCAAAATGAAATATAAATCCAAGAAAAAGCCGTGACATTCAAAAGTAGTATCAAGAAAGGAATCAGTTGGCTGGGCGCGGTGGCTCATGCCTATAATCCTAGCACTCTGGGAGGCCGAAGTGGGCTGATCCTTTGAGCTCAGGAGTTCGGGACTAGCCTGAGCAAGAGTGATACCCCATCTCTACTAAAAATAGAAAGAAATTACTTGGACAGCTAAAAATATATAGAAAAAATTAACCGGGCATGGTGGCATATGCCTGTAGTCCCAGCTACTTGGGAGGCCGAGGCAGAAGGATTGCTTGAGCCCAGGAGTGTGAGGTTGCTGTGAGCTAGGCTGATGCCACGGCACTCACTCTAGCCTGGGCAACAAAGTGAGACTCTTGTCTCAAAAAAAAAAAAAAAGAAAGAAAGAAAAAGAAAAAAGAAAGGTACCAGTAAAATATAATAATTCCAAATAATTATTGATTTTATCAGTATAAGATATCAACTAATGTATATATAATTCTAGCAATCTGGAACTAAGATTTCAGATAACTTCAACATTGGAGAAAGAGAATGAGTAAAACAAAAACATGTTAAAAATGGAAATAACAATAAACTCTCCTCTTTAAGAAAGAAAATATATGACATCTGAAATACAAGTCTCTTTTTAAGAAGGGAACTCAAATTTAATTAAAGAGAAACTATGAAACAAATCATTTTACCTAGCAATGCTTTATTTACTCAGGTAATGTAAGTCACCTTCTCTGTGCTGATGTGAAAATAGCAGGATGCAGTGTGTTTATGACCCAGTGAATTCAAACAGAGAATCAATTTGCTAACAAATCAGATTGATGTGAAGGTCTCAAGTAAAATGAAATTTTATTCTGTACTATTCTTATCACAAGTTGTAGATTCTCTCTGCTGTGTTTTTTGACATTCAATATAAAGATATAAGATGTGTTATTCTTTACGCATTAAAAAGGTAATTTATTAACTTTAAGTGTATATGCACATCAAGGATTTTGAAACATGTGTTAGTCAATTTTGTAAAACATGACTAGCAAAGAAGATAGTGGTTGTTTAAAAATTGTATCTGTCATTAATCACTCCAGGTCTAATTGATTTATTTCCTTTCCTTCTTTCCTGTTAAGAGATAGTTTTGTTTTTGTTTTTGCTTTTGTTAATTTTTTGGTTTCCCATGGTGTTACTACTGGGAATTGAGACAGTTGTTTATTCTGCTACTTCTCCCTGCTATATGTATTTAATACAAACTCCAGTCTAAAGCAACTGCTAAATTAAAAAGAAATAGTGACAATATTAAACACTGACAAGGATGCAGAGAAATTGGCTCACTCATCTATTGCTGGTGGGAATGTAAAATGATGCAGACACTCTGGAAAACAGGTTGGCAGTTTCATTAAAACAATAACAACAAAAAGCCCCAAGAAAAATGAAACATGCAGCTACTACAATTGCACTTCTATGCATTTATTGCAGAAATGAAAACTCATGTTCACCTCAAAATTTGTACACAGATATTTATAGAACCATTGTTTGTAATCATCCCAAACTATTGGAAACAACCCAGATGTCCTTAAGTGAGTAAATGGTATACTGTGGTTCATGAATACTGGGGAATATTTTTAGCAATGAAAAGAAACTGTTGATATATTTAACAACTTGGATGAATCTCCAGAGAATTATGCTGAATGAAAAAAGCGAATCCCAAAAGTATACATACTACATAATTCCATGTAGATAACATTCTTGAGATGACAATTATAAAAACGGAAAACAGGGTAGTGGTTTCCAGGGGTTGAGCGGGGGTTGGGATGAGGGAAGTGGGGGTGGTTATAAAGGGACACGGGAGGAGAGGGGTTGTGGTGTTGGTGCAGCTCTGCGTCGTTCCCTGTCAATGTCAGTATCTGGCTGTCGTATGATACTGTAGTTTTGCAAGATGCTACCATGGGGGAGCAGGGTAAAGGGTACATGGGATTTCTTTGTATTATCTCTTATGACTGCGTGGGAATCTACAATTTCTCAAAATAAAAGTTTAATTTAAAAAAATGTGCTTCTGAGAATTTCTATACCTATAACTCAATTCCAAATTTTATTTATCTTTGATATTAAGGTTTTTCCTTGTTTGGGGGTGGAAGATAGATGATTAATGTTATATACCAGCTGGACAAAGTTCAAATATTTGTATTGAAAACTTAAGAATAACTAGAAAAATATAAATGTGATGTGTAGCTTTAAACCTTGAGAGAAAAAAGGAACAAAGAGATAAATTGATTCGGCCAAGAAAAGACAGGAAAAAAAAGATACAAAACAATAAAACACAATAAATAGAATACATAAAATGTGATCACTAGAATAAATCCAAACACATTGATATTATAAATATGAATGGTTAGCTTTATTAAAATAATGAGATTCAGATTAGATAAAAAGCCCAGATCCAGCTGTGTGGTGTTTACAAAACACTTGAAACAAGGTTAAAATTAAAGGAATAAAAAAGGTTATAGGAAGCTGTTAAAAGTAAAGCTTACATTAATCGATATTTAAGATGTAATAGTCATAAATATATATGCCTAACATGCATAATGTGTGGGAATTAGATTGTAAAATACATTACATTCTGGGCACAGTGCCTTTTAGAGGAAAGATTTGCATATAATAGAATGGTTACTTTATAGATAAACAGTTGTTATGATTTCAGTTGGATCTGTGAACTTGCTCATACGAGATATATATATATATAAATATATATGTAGATATTAGATGTATGTGATATATGATATATATATCTCACAGGAATATTGCAATATTAATCACATGCAATATTCTTTTTTGTGTGTTTCTGTGTTCTTTAGAACTTTTCATAGCCCAGATCTGAAAGTGTGTGTGGGGGTAACTGTTTCTGTTCCAGAGTGAAACTGCTCTAAGGAAAGGGAAATTTGGAGCTTATTTTTTCCATAAGAGAATGAAATGGGATTTCTTTTTTTGGAGGATTTAAATATATCAGTGGAAAAAATAGAGTCAGACTTGATAACGGAAGATGCAAATTTTTCATGGTTAAATTTAATGAGATAGGGGTGAATATTGGTTCCTTAATATTTCTGGAATTGTATTATTGCTTGTAATAGATTAGATTATTGTTTAAACATATTTCACTCTCCTGCTAGCCCACTTAATTGGAAGAGGATAGTTCCTCTTGTCCTAATGCTGGGCGTGACTCCATGACTTGCTTTGGCCTCAGGGTGGGTAGGGTGCTGTTTCTACCTCTTGACTTGGTGCTCAGCGATGCAACTTGGCTTTGGCCAGTGGATGTTAGCAGATGTGACTCAAGTAGGGCTGGAAATAACCTTGCATAGTGGACTTGTCCTCTTGTACTTCTGCCACCTCCATGAGCAAAGCTTCTTTGGAACTTCTCCCTCACAGGTGGAGGAGCCTAACCCTCAGTGAGGAGCCAAGTCCAGCTGGACTCAAAGCTTGAAGCAGAGCTGCCCCGTCGGGGCCAGCTGAGGCCAGCTAACCCACAGCTGACCTGCAGTCATGTTTGCATGTCACTGAGCTTTCGTGGTTCTTTGTTATTCAGTGATAGCTGACTGATATATCACTGTTATAGGCAAATTTGGTAGGACAACACAGCTAAGCACAATCTGAGACTGGCAATAGAATAGAGCAAATGTTTTGTCCAAGGTGTATGGTAACTTGGTGCATATTTTACTCACTATCCATTCTGCATCCATTATAGCATGTCTTGGGAGCTAAACTTTCTATCCAGTGTCTAGCATATGTGTTTAAAATATTAGTTGAATTAGTATAGACTGAATGAATCTCTGTGGTTATGGAAGGCAGGCACAAGGACTGGGAGTGTCGATACAAAGAGTGCAGGCTCTGCTGTTTTGGTATTTCCCTTCTGATGTGCTCACCAAGGGCAGTGATGTGCTCTTCACTGGTAAGTTCACTGGCTACCAGAAGACAGGGAATATGGGCCTCTAGGGGAACAGTGTGCCTTTGTCTTTGTCTCTCTTATCCTGTCTATGGGGAAGAATGCTGCTCTGGGCTGGTCAAGTTCAATGTCATGGATTGGACCATGGGATGGAGATTTGGTGGCAGATGGCAACTTCTTTGAAGTGGAGTAGAGAACAAGGGAGGCATTGGCGAGGAGGGGGCAGGGGCGGGCGGGAGGGAAGTCCAGCTTTCCCCTGGAGAGAGGCAGAGTTGGGGGCCAGGGCAGGACCAGCTGTCTGGGGAGGAGGTAGGCAAAGTGTGGGCTGCCCAGCTGATATTTCTTATCTTTCTTTCCTGGGGCCAGAGTAGTTTATTTTATGGCCTATCTCTTTATGGCCTCAGTAGAGAGCAAAGGCAAACAAAGAACAAAAGCGGATCCCTCAGGGTCTGAGGCACCTCCTCCCACAGCAGGTGTGCCCTGTCCAGCCTCCCTGCTGGCCCAGTCTCCACTTGGAAGGCCTCCTGCAGGCCCAGACTCTTTCCTGCCCTCTGACCCTGAAGCCCTGGGTCCCTCCCTCACACCTCCCTTCCATGTGGCTTTGAAAAAGGTTTTGATATTATATCCCTATCCCTCAATTCCTTGAACCCTCACCAACTTGTATTAATAACAAAATTAAACCATTCTTGGCTCCATTTTACAGATGATGAAACCGAGGCTGGAATGGTTGTTACTAAGCTGTGGTAACAACTCTTTGTGCTGTGGGATGTAATTACATTTATTTTATTAATTCTTTTCTTTATAAAGTTGTAATTATTGTGTTTTAATATAAAGAAATTTAGAGAGGAAACAAATAAAAATAAACAGCCTAAAATCCTATTGCTCAGATAACTCCTGTTAACATTCTCCCCCTGCCAACCCCAGCTCTATTTGCAGAGGTTACTATTTTCAATTTTTATTTCTGTTTTATTCCATAGAGATGAAGTACATTTTTTTTTAATTTTTTTTTATTTCAGCATATTATGGGGGTACAGATTTTAAGGTTTCAATAAATGCCCTTTCCCCCCCTCCCCCCACAAGTCTGAGTTTCCAGCATGACCATCCCCCAGATGGTGCACATCTCACTCATTATGTATGTATATACCCCCCTCCCCCCTCCCCCCTGCCCAATACCCCATTACTGTAGTACCTATGTGTCCACTTAGGTGCTGCTCAGTTAATACCAGTTTGCTGGTGAGTATATGTGGTGCTTGTTTTTCCATTCTTGGGATACTTCACTTAGTAGTATGGGTTCCAGCTCTAACCAGGAAAATATAAGATGTGCTATATCACCGTTGTTTCTTAGAGCTGAATAGTACTC
>VSMD01092306.1:0-47779 GCA_008750895.1 Mirza zaza | reverse complement strand
TCAAGCATCAGGGGGGAGGGGGGGAAAGGGCATTTATTGAAACCTTAAAATCTGTATCCCCATCATATGCCGAAATAAAAAAAAAAAAAAACTCAAGCATCAGAGTGTAGTTTTTCATATAAAACATGTACTAGTTACTTCTTAAAATGTATCCTCATACTTCGTGAAAATAAGATGCATTCTATCTAAGATATATATTTTTTATTTTCCATTTAAAAAATTGTGGTAAAGTATATATAACATGAAATGCCATTTTCACCATTTTAAGTATAAAATTATATTCATAATGTTGTGCAGCCATCACTATGGTGTCTGTACCTTTGTGCTAATATTACCCTACCTAGTTATTATGGGAAGAGGAAGAAACTCGTGGTATAGAATGGTTGAATGATTTCTTAAGGTAGTATTTTAGATCTGGATTAAGTAAACCCTTTGGTAGATGTTATAGTTGGATCTGGTTGGCCAGAATTCAAATCAGCAAGTACCTTACTGAATAGCTGATAGAGAATAGGTACAGGTATTCCACTGTCACAGGGTCATGAGTATTTCAAGCAAAAGAAGGGTAGGGATATGTCTAATATTTATTGCCACACCTCTGGGTTTTGGTCATTTTCATGGTCGCAGGTTACTACTATAGGTTTCTCCCTTGCTCATAGGATCTATTTGGCAATGGGACTGGAATCTGGTAACTTTTATCAGGGACAAACCTTTCCTCCATTCTAGAATGCTGTTATCTCATGAGTATTCTCTCTCTTGTTCCTGATTGTTAATCTTAAATCTTGGGGTAAATGAAGTTATGCATCCCTACAAAAAGATTGGAGACCAGCCTAATTTCCTATTTGAGGGAAGCCCCAGGGAGTTGGAACTAATAGTGATAAATTTAGAACTAGAACACACATTCCAATCCCCAGTCAGAGAAGATGATTGTCCAGTGGTGGTTGATGAAACAGAGAGGGGCAGAGTCAATAGAAAAACCTACGAATAAACCTCCTGTTCCTTATGGCTTTTCCTGAAGTCAGAATTTAAAGCTTGGAAGAATGGAAGTATTTAGTTTTAACACATTCTATTAAAAATGAGGAAAGAGATACAGTGACTGTAAGTCAAAAAATGCAACCAGTCAGTTGCAAAGCTAGAACTGAACACCCATATATCTTGCCTTTTGCCAGTGCCAAATATGAGAGTATGACTGTTTGCTTCTAATAGTTTATTTGCCTATAAGATAACTTGGTGGAATTGTCACTGCCACATTATTATAGAATCACTCCAGAAGAAATAATTTTGATATTCTATTTCCGCATCACCTTCTAACCAATTAAGAATAAGATGCTTTTAGTGCCAATTAGTAGTGTAATCTTCCAGCAGAAAGGAAACTAAATCTATATGCAGTGTTAACTTCACTTTTGTAAGTTTGAAAATTGATTTTGAAGTAAACATTGAATGTAAGAGTTATTTTCTACAAATTTTGATTTCATGAGTGTAAGTATATAAACAGTATTTTTGTCATATAAGTGAATACTTACTATATACTAATTAAAAAGAAAACCCAAAGTACATATAAGGCAACTGAAGTCTGTAAAATTTCCTGATATATATAACAAGTGAGTCTTTGCTTCTAATAAAAGAGATAAAGATTGGATAACTTCAACAATGATTAAGAAAGTCACGGACTTTGGATCAGAAATTTTTGGATTTGACTTCTGATTGAGCAAGTTATTATGGGGCTATGACAAAGTTATTTAGCTTCTCTGAAACTCAGGTTCCTCATCTGTAAAATGGGGATAAAGACACTATCTTAGAGAGTTGTTATGAGAATTAAATGAATTAATACCTGTAATTCTTAGAAAAATGACTGGTATGTAGTGAGTGTTCAATATCTGTAATACTAATAATATACTATTAATATATACTACTAATAGTAACACAGTACCCATTGCTAATAATTTAATCAGTCTTATTGTTGCTCTTATTGGAAGACTATGATAAAGGCTACATGTGAATGTACAACCCTTTTATGGTTCTTTGACAAGTGTAGGACTTTTGACCTGTGGAAGCTTCTGACTACTTGGATGTAAATATAAATACCTGAACCAGAATTAAACGTTCAAACGTTTAGGTTATGTATATTGCTTTTGCCCCACACAAGAATTAAACAACTATCAATGAATTTTTTTGAGAAAGTATTTCCCAGCTTAGATGGTTCCACTGAGCTAACTTTAATTCCTTGATCAATTTTCTGTATCACACAGTTAAGCCATTTGTTATTTTTTCCATTTTCATGTTTATGTTCCTGAAGATATATTCATTGGGATTATTTTTTTCTGTTTAAATACTAGAGGCCGGGCGCGGTGGCTCACGCCTGTAATCCTAGCACTCTGGGAGGCCGAGGCGGGTGGATTGCTCAAGGTCGGGAGTTCAAAACCAGCCTGAGCGAGACCCCGTCTCTACTAAAAATAGAAAGAAATTAATTGACCAACTAAAAATATATATAGAAAAAATTAGCCGAGCATGGTGGTGCATGCCTGTAGTCCCAGCTACTCGGGAGGCTGAGGCAGTAGGATTGCTTGAGCCCAGGAGATTGAGGTTGCTGTGAGCTAGGCTGACGCCACGGCACTCACTCTAGCCTGGGCACCAAAGTGAGACTCTGTTTCAAAAAAATAAAAAATAAAAATAAAAATAAATACTAGAATTAGGTTTTTTAAGTATCAAATTGTATTAATTATGGCTTCCACCATTGTAACTTTTCTTTTGTACTGGAATTGCAGTACATAATGTTTTTTTATTATTATACCCTAATATACTAACCAATATAGCTTTTTCTTAAGGAGGCATTATTATGCTTCCTGATTATTATGCTTCATTTAAAATGCATTTGTTTCCCATGCAGTCTTCTCCACCAGCCTCCTTCCACCTTGATATTATTGTTAACAACACTTTCTTCAAAACATCCCAATAGAGTCAGAGAGCATAAACGGGTAGATTGTGGTGCAGGGGTAAAGCTGTCCCCATAGTGATGTTTCTGATAACTAGGAGAGTAGCATGGCTGAGTCTTAGAGTAAACCAAGATGTACTGTATAAGGAGTTAAAGGAGGGAAAAGGAAGAAAGCTAAAATGATTTTGCAAATTCTCTAAAGAAACTGAGTCACAAAGAGAGGAAACTAACACAAAAAGAAAGCCAAAATATTTAGGTAGATGGTAAAGAAGACTGGCTAAAACTTAAGCAAGAACCAAAAAGGATGTATACAGTGGTTTGCAAATATTTATTGTCTCTGATCAGTTCTCCTCTAGGCAAAGATATAAATACACAATTTCACTTTTTAAAGAACACATTGAAATTCTTCTGCTGAGCAATGACTTCTTGGTTTAGGGTAAGAATCTCTCTAAGATTTTAGATAAGGCAGTAAAAACAGATTTGAATGGCTTTAGCATTATATACTGTGGTTGCTAGTTTAATTTATTTAATGTTTTATTAAGATTGAGAAACATTAAGCATTGTATATTTGAATCAAGTACTAATCCAAACCAGTAAGCATCTGTTACCATTCATGCTTGTCTCTGTTCTGTGAAAAGCAACATTATGGCAAAGCTAAGAGTATCTTGAGCAGTGATTAAAATAGTAGCCTTTGCTAATTTGACTGATTACCACAACCATCTTTATTTTCTGATCACTATAATGCATTTTGTGTACTAAAGTTAAGGCTTAAGCTGAGTGATTTCTTTCAAAAGGAATGATTAGTCTTGATCAATAGTATATTACCTATAGATGAGATTTTTAGTATAATGTGATTTCCTTCACTGGTGTTGAGATCCATTTTATCTGTCTAAGAAATGAAAGCAGCAGATATATAGTACTTTGGATTATTTGCATTATGGATCAGCTAAGTATTTGTGGGAAATCAGAGGTATAAAACAAGCTCAAAAACCCAGTATGTTATATGGAAATAACAAACTACAATCTCATTAAGCACAGTAACTGCATTATGTACTGTTGTAGTAGCCACAATTTTTTCCACAAATGGAATGGTAATACCTTTTTTGATGTGTTCCCTAGAAAGAATTGTGGTCTGTCATTTTTTCAGTTGATAAATTATTTGTTATTTAGTGCTTTCAGTGTTATTTACTAATAATATTACAGCCAAAATAAAATAGGACTATGCAGTGGAACTCATTTCTTCTCTGTTATAGCTGGCTCTGTGAAAGATGTTTGAGGAAACCCTAATTGCCTACAGCCCTGCAGTGAATTGCACAACAGATGTACTGTTTTAAAGTCTTGGTTCTTGGCATGCATTTTTCACCTTTTACTTCAGTATTAGCCTTTTGTTTGGAGCACTTAATGTTAAGCGGTATAAATGTGTTTTTCTAGGCGACATAATTGGATTCTCATTTTTTCTTAAGGAAGAAAGCAAGGTCAGCATTAATTTTGCATTTTCTTCTCGGGTTGTTCCTTGAGTGGAGTCAGTGTTGGGTCAAGGTCAAAAATACTGATTTCTTTTTTCTTTGTGCTAAAATATAGTAGTAGAGTGACTAAATATTTTGGATAAAAAGCCCTTCTGAAATTTTGCATTTTAGATAGTATTTAAATGGCATTATTTCAGTCTTCTTGTTATTACTTCTGACAACAACCATGTTTTTGTAAGCTTTTCACTTATTTTACTCCTCAACCATGAAGTATTTGATTATGTGAGGACACGGGAAGAAATAAGGAGTGAGCCCATGGCCTCATCTAATGTGTTAGACATCTTATATAGGATTAGTGCTAGATTAGTCACATGAAGTGATTTGAGCTGTCAAAGTCATCAAAAATAAGGTAAGTCTGAGAAACTGTCAGAGTCAAGAGGAGCCTAAGGAGACATGGTGACTAAATGTGATATGGTATCCTGGATGGGATCCTGGAGCAGATAAAGGACATTTAGATGTTAAAAACTAAGGAAATCTAAATAAAGAATGAACTTGAGTTGATGCCGATTTATCAATATTGGTTTATTATAACAAATGTAATATTCTAATGGGAGATGTTAATAACACGGGAACTGGGCACAGCATATATGGAAAGTATGTACTACTATCTTTGTATTTTTTCTGAAAATCTAAAACTATTCTAAAAAATAAAATTTATTTTTTAAAAAAGAACAGTATCATAAGAGGTGGTCTTGATTTCTTTTTAGATGATCTCTTAGTGATGAGGTGTGAGAGAAATGTTTAAGAAGAGCAAAAGGAGCATAGATAGGTAGGGGTGTGCTGTGACATTTAGATTCTGTTAATCCTGGTAATGCAGTATCAATTATTGGACAAGTACAATTCCTTATTCTTAAGAATTGATGCACTGAATTCACCTGTAGCAGAATTTAAGAGGTAGGAAACATGGTCATTTAGCGTAATCTCAAACCTTTACTCTGAATGCATTTTGTGATTGAGATCAACACTTGTTGGGAACATCTAAGTGAGGGGTGGGCAACCTATTTCTGTAAAGTGTCAGACAGTAAATATTTTAGTCTTTACAGGCTGTGCAGTTTTTGTCACAACCACTCAACTCTGCTGTTGTAGTGCAAAAGCAGTCATAAACAGTATATGAATGAGTAGAGTTGTATTCCAGCAAAGCTGTATTTACAGAAATAGGCAGCAGTCTGGATTTGGCCTGTGCTCTGTAGTTTGCTGACCCCTGATCAAGAGATCATACTGGACTGGGCGGGGTGGCTCACACCTGTAATCCTAGCACTCTGGAAGGCCGAGGCGGGTGGATTGCTCCAGGTCAGGAGTTCAAAAGCAGCCTGAGCAAGAGCGAGACCCCCGTCTTTACTATAAATAGAAATTAATTGGCCAAGTAATATATATAAAAAAAATTAGCCGGGCATGGTGGCTCATGCCTGTAGTCAGCAGGATTGGTTGAGCCCAGGAGTTTGAGGTTGCTGTGAATGCCATGGCACTCACTCTAGCCTGGGCAACAAAGCAAGACTCTGTCTCAAAAAAAAAAAAAAAAAAAAAAAGAGATCATACTGCCCAGCCCCATAAGGTACGCCGTAATATGTCTTTCAAGAATTCATAGAGGAATGCATTGTAGTCTGAGCAAGGTAGAATAATATCACCTTCCCTCTGTTCTCAAGGAGACTAGAAATGGCAACTATGGAGGGAGAGATGTACATTGTTTACTTGTAGATATGGCCCTTGTGCCTTTGGACACTCCAAGGTCTATGTATCTGAATTCAGGGCAATTCATTAATCACACTCATTTTAGGGTTAATCTGATTATAGTCTTTTTGTTTGTTCTTAACCAATTTTACTATGACACAGTATTCAAAATCCTTTAGGGAAACCCTATACCACTTCTCTTTCAAACCAAATTTCTAACTAGGGCTTAAAGTTTTAATAATATTTCCCCAAGTGTGCAACAGGTATTGTGGTAGGCTGTGTTTTGAGGTGCTCCCCCAATAAATCATTAAGTAAACAATAATAAACAGAAAAAATTCTCTATAGTCTTCTTTCAGTCTTTCTGATTACTATAATACCTTTGAGAATGTCTTAGTTTAGTTTTAACATAACATTAACAATTAACATAACCTCTGTTTTTATTTTTGTCTTTTTCAAGTGAGACTAGCCCTCAAGTTAGCATTTGAAAGGCAACAGTACCTACCTAGACTTCTATAGTGCTATTGTTTTAATATGTTCTATTTATGGCAAATGATACTGTTTCCCATTAATGGAAGTGGTGTGTGTGTGTATGTGTGTATATATATATATACACACACACACACACTTTTAGATTATTTAAGTAAAGAAGGTCAATGTAAAGGAGATTTCCTGAAGAGATTCAAATCATGGTAAGGATTTCATACGAGAGAGATTCTCCATTGCTGGCTTGAAGATGGAAGGGGCTAAGGGGCAAGGATTGCAGGTGGGCACTAGGAACTGTGAGCAGCCCCTGGCTTGTAGCCAGCAAGGAAATGGTCCTTTAGTCCTATAACTACCAACAACCTGAATGATCTTGGAAGTGGATACTTCCCCAGAGCCCCTAGATAAAAACCCAGCCTGACTAATACCTTGATTTCAGCCTTGTAAGACCTTAAGCAGAGAAGCTAGCTAAGCCACCTGGACTCCTGACTACTATGCAGATAATAAATACATGGGAGTTTGGGAGCTTTTATTTTTGTTTTTTCTTGTTTGGGGTTTTTTAGGTTCTTTGGTTGTTGTTATTTGTTTATTTATTGAGACAGAATGTTTCTCTGTTGCCAAAGCTAAAGTGAAGTGACACAATCCACAGCTCATGGTAACCTCTAATTCCTGGGTTCGAGTTATTCTGCTGGCTCAGCCTTCTGAGTAACTAGGACTACAGGTACATGCCACCACACCCAGCTTATTTTTTAGAATTTTTTGTAGAGATGGAGTCTTGCTATGTTGCTCAGGCTGGTCTCAAACTGCTGCCCTCTAGTGATCCTCCCACCTTGGCCTCCCAAAAGTGTTGTTTTAAGCTGCTAAATATGTAGTAATTCGTTGCACAACAATACAAAACTAATACAGCCTGTAGGCTTTATTCTTCTCTTTAAACTATTATAGACTGAGACTTTCTCCCCCAACACCACTACTTCCCCCAAAACAAAGAAGACTGAGGAGCTTTAGAAAAACCAAATGGTTCACTAGTAGTCTAATCATAGGTCTTCAGGGGTATTCCTGGTATAATGACAGGGAAGATCTCTTTTCACTGGGTGTAGCTGGCTGGCTTGACAGAATAAGGCATTGCATAAGAATTTCTTGAAACCATCATGCCTTGAGAAGTTAGTTCAACTTTCTTGTTTCCTAGACTAAATTTTTGTTATTCAGGGAGAATCACGCAGCATATAATACAAGAAGTAGAATCAATACATCTCAGCTTAGAAAAAAGGAATGAGACAGGAAAACACAGTATTGCCTACATATTAAAAAACACTAAGATTCCTTGGACATGCTTGGGACAATAAACTCAAAGAAAAGAACCATTACAAACCAAAGCAAGAGAAGAGGAAGACCAAAAAGGTGCCAAGAGATGTAGCTGTTGAAAAGGTCTGAGCAGTGGCTTTCTACTCTAGTCTGTAAACCCAGTTCTCTGTGCATTTTTTCGTAGCTGGTCCTTGACTATAAAAATCTCTGTGAATCCTTAGCCAGCCAAATGTTTATTGAGTGTCTTTAATGTGTCTTACAGCATCTACTGATGATTTATGAAATCTTTATTTTTCTAAATTCACTTTTCCTTATTCTTGGCAATAGTGGCTGGCACAAGGTACAGCATGGATAGTGTAAAGCTCATAGACATTTTGGCCAGGAAGATTTCATATTAAAATCCTGGCTGTGCAGTGTGTTAACTGTGGGATATTGTGTAAGATTTTAAAGTTAACTAAGTTTTAACATCCTTGTCTGTAAAATGGGCATAATAGTGTCTTCTAGAGCTGTTGAGAAAATTGCATGAGACCTTTTGCAAAGCACTTAGTTGAGTGCTTGACAAACAATAGGTATCTAATAAATAATAGCACTGCTGCTATTGTCATCATCAGGGCAAGTCCAGGATGAAAGAACTCTTTTGAAAGCCGTTAGGAAATAGAGGGGTGACAAACATGGAAAGAATATGATATATTGAACATAATAGTCACGGCAAAGGTTGCTGCAGAACCATGAGGTATGTGCCTTTAGGTTTGCTATAGAGAGTGAAGGAGTCTTTGCTTAAAGGCTACCTTGTTAATGAGGCCTCCCCTGACTACCCTATTTAATACTAAAATCTGTCCCAAACCCACCTTAGTATTTCCAATCCCTCTATGTTATTCTGCTTTTTTACTATAGACTTACTTCCTTTTAATATATTTTATAATTTATTATATTTATTGTTTACATATTTCTTCATGTTCCTGGCACAAAAGAGTAATATATTTGAGTTTAAATCTCCTATTTTATTTTTTATTTTGCTTTTCCTGCCTGTTCTATTTTTTTTTCTCCTTTCTTGTGTGATTATTTTTTATCACTCCACTTCCTCCCACACTTAATTTGGAATGTAGACACTATGTTTCAATTTTAGCGGTTACCCTTAAAATAACAACATGTATTATATACTTAACAAAGTGTAATATTAATAAGTTTTATTAGCCTTATCTCAGCCAATGCAAGGATCTTAGGACATTTTAACTTTATCCCTTCTTGATTTATATGTTAATGTTTATCATACATTTTAATTACTCCTACATTTGAAAACTCCACAAGATATTATGGTTTTACATAGTTGGTGCTTATTTAGATTTATTCACACATTTGTGTCTTATTTTGCTCTTTATTCTTTACTGTATCTTTGACTTTCATTCTGGGTGATTTTCCTTCTGCCTAAAGTATCCTTTATAAATTTGTTTAGTGTGGGTCTATTATCGCAAACTCTTCCAGTTTGTATTGTCTTTAGTTTGCTTTCATGGTTGAAGATAATTTCCCCTGGGTATAAAATTATTTGGATGGCATTTAATAATTTAGCTCAATGAGTACATCATCATTTCATTGTCTTCTAATTTCTCTTGTCCACTGTTAAACTGTCACTTCTTTTAAGATAATCCTTTAATTACCTCTGCTTATTTTAAGATTTTTCTCTTTGTCTTATTTTTCTATAGTGTGTCCAGGTGTGGATTTTTATTTAGTTATTTATCCTGCTATGATTCACTGGAATCTTGAATTTGTAGATAGACATCATGTGTGATGAAAATTCTGTGAAAATATTCTATGAAAAATTCTCAGCCATTTCCTCAAATACTGCCTCTAACTCATTCTGTCTCCTCTCCTGCTGGGACCACAATTAACATACATTAAGTCTTCTCATTATTTCATCCAAGTCTTTTACCCTGTCTTCTATATTTTTTCATCTTTTTGTTTTTCTCCATGGTATATTCCGGATAGTTGCTTATGTCCTATTTTCTTCTTCACTAATTCTTTCTTTATCTCCCAGTGGCTCTGAAACCCATCTATTGAGTTTAAAATTTTGGCTGTTGTATTTTTTTTGTTTCACTATATCATACCTTGGTCTTTTTGTTTCGTCTGTTAATCTGATTCTTCTTCATACTAAGATGACGGTATCTTTTCTCAAGAGAGGATTTGCCTGCCAGATTTAGGAGACTGGGGAGCTCAAGGCCAAGACTGCCCTAATCCAACTTTAAGATTTGAAATTCCATTGACCACAAGATGAGAGAGAGCCAGGCTCCAAATCCTTGCAAGGCCAGAGTTGCTTTGCTTTGGGTTCAACTCCACCCTAGGCAGAGCCTTTCAGAAGAGACCAGAACAAAGTGGGGGGTGGTTTATCAGGTGGTTTGTAGGCCTTTACTCACCCATTCCTGTGAGGCCCTATGGATTCTATGAAGCAACTGCTTTCCAGGGATGGAGAATTACCCTCTAGGGCAAAAGTAGCTTTGTGTGATTAAACTTACCACTGTGGGTTCCCTTTTTCTCCTAGATCTTCAACTGGCAAAATTTAAATGCCTTATAAAATAAAATCTGGATACACACATACCCCATCTTTTTGAAAGTAAGATATTTGGTACTTTCAAAAAGGTGGGGTATGTGTGTATCCAGATTTTATTTTTTCTTGAGTAGGAAGGTTAGTCTAGGTTATCCATTTCACTATTATTGGAAGCAGTACACTCCCTAGTTCTTCTTTGATTCTTTATATTGATAGTGAAGGCGTACCCTTGTAGTATGGGAGACATGATTTTTTAGGGGAGAAGTAGTGAAGAGGTACTTGTCCAATAGCAGATCACCCCCAGCAGTCTCCTCTTGTTCATATGTGCCAGGCACAGCCCTTTGTCCTTCCTGGTATCTTCTGTACTCCACAGAGCCCTATGAAGTAACTATTATTTCCATTTCACAGTTTAGAATGGCTCCAGAAAGATTGAATAACTGGCCTCCTGTCTTCATAGTAATGGGAACATCTAGGATTCTGCTCCAGGTCTTTTAAATTCTCAAGCCCTTGCTCTGTTTATGCTATGATGGCTTTAATTCAGGGGAAAAAGTTAAAGTCAATCAAGGGTTAAAGTGCCTTCTCTCAAGGGGACTTTTCCATAATTAAGAGATGTTTGCATCTGGAGTGTTTGTACTTCCAGGTCCTCTGGGCATGCCAAAAGGAATTTTTAAGTTTGTCATTAAATATTAATGTGCAGGGATTCTTGGCTAGTAAAATACATTTTTTTCTTTAAAAAGTTCAGTGGTCTCTCAGTGGAACTGCCTGAAAAATTCACATTAAAACATCTTGTTCTTTTATATGATCTCAACCCATCTGTTTGTATCTATGCTAGATATTCTTCATGTTTCATTCCTTATTTTTTTCCTACTAGTTGATATAAGGGATTCAGTTAAAGGACAGGGCACAATAATTGCATATGAGTTGATTTTTAATCAATTGATGAATTATCATTGTCTAACATATCTCTAATTTTATCATACTATATCTATTTACTGATTTAAGCTTATGTTCAGAATTGTCAGTCTTCAATCCAGTATTAATTAAGAACTGTGAATTTTTCTTTGTCTTCTGGGTCTTAATTGAGTTTATCTACTTATAATGTCATAAAAATAGTGATCGTGTAGATAAAATAAGTGGCTTATTTGCATTTCATCATATCTTCTGGTGGTTATGGTGATTGAGGCTCAAATTTAATCTTATCAAGTCATACAAACTGAATTTTTTTTTAGCAAACTATTGAAACATATAAAGCCTGAATTAATTCTGAGCTAATCTTTATCACATGTGATTTTATAAACCTTCGAATCTACAAGCTTTTGGAATTTTAGGAGCTATGTTTCGTTCTCTGCCATTAGAAAATATTATTTTGTAAAACGCCTCAAGTTTACAAGGCCTACTTTAAATTGTTAAAGTATTTAAGAAGAGATGGTAGTACATGTTATAAGTTAAGTATACTTTTTTTCCTTTTATTTCATCATATTATGGAGGTACAAATATTGTTAGGGTTACAAATATTGCCCCTGCCCCCCTCCCTCCCCCCAATGTGTCCAATCCCCCGGTGGTGTGCACCACACACGTTATGAAAGCATACACCCCTTTCCTCCTCCCCCCTCCCACCTGCCTACCACCCGATAAAAAGGTTTTTTTTGTTTGTTTTTTGTGGGTTTTTTGACATTTTGGTTACATTGTATATCTTTGGCTCTCCCTAAGAAGGGTTAGAGTTATGCCCTTCCCCTCTGGAGTGCTCGCCACATCCCTAAGATTGGGTACCCCCCCCAATCCCTGGTGAGCATTACCACCATTTGAAAACCATAGTTTTAATCAGTCAGTACCAATTTGATGGCGAGTAGATGTGGGGCCCATTTTCCATGTCTTGTGTTGCCTCGCTTTGGATAACGGGCTTAAGCTTAATCCAGGATAGCATAAACGGTGCTAGCTCACAGTCATTTCTTAGGATTGAGTAATATTCCATTGTGAGGATATACCACATTTTAATTATCCACTCATGAATTGACGGGTTGTTTCCATGACCTTGCAATAGTGAATTGTGCTGCTATAAACATTCGGGTGCAGACGTCTTTATAATAGAATGTCTTATGCTCTTTTGGGTAGATGCCCAACAATGCTATTGCAGGGTCAAATGATATTTCTATTTCTAGCTGTTTGAGGTATCTCCAAATTCTTTTCCACAAAGGTTGTACTAATTTGCAGTCCCACCAGCAGTGTAGGAGTGTTCCTGTCTCTCCGCATCCTTGCCAGCATTTGTTGTTTTGGGGTTTCTTGATATAGGCCATTCTTACTGGGGTTAGGTGGTATTTCATTGTGGTTTTGATTTGCATTTCTCTAATAATTAGAGAAGTTGATCATTTTTTTATATGTTTGCAGGCCATTATTCTGTCTTCTTTGGAGAAGTTCTTTTCATTTCTGTCGCCCATTTCTTGATGGGATTGTTTGCTTTTTTTTCTTGTTAATTCTTTTAAGTTCTAGATAGATTCTTGTTATTAGACCTTTATCAGAGGTGTAGAGAGCAAATATTTTCTCTCACTCTGTGGGTTGTCTATTTGCTCTACTGATGGTTTCCTTGGCTGTGCAGAAACTTTTTAATTTGATCAGATCCCATTTGTTTATTTTTGATGCTGCAGTGATTGCCTTGGGGGTCTTCCTCAAAAATTCTTTGCCTAGGCCAATGTCTGATAGGGTTTTCCCAACATCTTCTTCTAGGATTCTTAAGGTTTCATGTCTTAAGTTTAAGTCTGTTATCCATCTTGTGTGAATTTTGGTGAGAGGTGAGAGGTAGGGATCCTGATTCGCTCTTCTGCATGTAGCTAACCAGTTTTCCCAGCACCATTTATTGAAGAGAGATTCTTTTCCCCAATGTATATTTTTGTCAGCTTTGTCAAAGATTAGATTACCATATACTGATGGTTTCATCTCTGGTATCTCAGATCTATTCCAGATATCTATGCTTCTGTCCTTGTGCCAGTAGCAGGCTGATTTAACTATTATTGCTTTATAGTTACAGCTTGAGGTCAGGAAGACTGATGCTTCCCAGTTTGTTCTTTTTATTTAAGATTGCTTTGGCTATACTTAACTATACTTTTTGAGTCTTAGTTATGGTAGCACTAGAAAGATTCTGAATTCACAGTCAGCATCTCTAGTAAAACAAAAGAATTGTTTTTAACAAAGTTTTAAAAAAATAGTTAAGATGTTATGTGATTTTACAAGTTTTGTTCACCTTTCAGCAATTGGCATTGACAAATTAAAATTTTTATTTTTACTAGATAAGCAAAAATATCCCCCAAGGTATTAAAGAGCTATAACTTTAACTGAAATATAACTATACTGATGTAAGTATCTTGAAAATGGCACTCATGTTTGTGCATCTTAAAATGGATTTGTCTATTTGTCCATCCAAAAGCATTTATTGAGTCCCATTAGCATAGTGTCAGGCTTAGTTCAGTCAATCAGTAGGTCTTTCATTGAGAGCTGATCATCATTTATGCATAACTTATGTGTGTAGAATACTATAACCCCTAACTTTCCTCACTATTTTTGTAATATGTAAGGCCAAATGATGAGAATGTTATTAAAAACATTTCCCAAACAATGTGCCATGACTGAAATATGCTAAATACACTGTTGCATCTTAGATCTCCTTTTCGACTCAGGAAGGCTGTGAGGGTCAATGAATGAGGATGTATATGTGTGTATACACGTGACAATAGAAAGAAACCCCTGATCTAGTATGCTTTGGCTAGTTGGTCATAAAAGCCAACAATAGTCAAGCTGAGAATCAAATCAAAGACTTAATACCTTTCACAATAGCTACAAAGAAAATAAAATACCTAGGAATATATTTAACTAAGGAGCTGAAAGATCTCCACAAAGAGAACTATGAATCACTGAAGAAGGAAATTGCACATAATGTAAACAAATGGAAAACATATCATGCTCATGGGTTGGCAGAATCAACATTGTTAAAATGTCTATACTACCCAAAGTGATTTACAGATTCAATGCAATCCCCACGAAATACAAACATCATTTTTCACAGATCTAAAAAAAATAATTCTACACTTCATATGGAACCAGAAAAGAGCCTGGATAGCCAAAGCATTCTTAAGCAAAAGGAACAAATTGGGAGGCATCACTTTTATCAGGCTTCAGGCTATACTGCGAGGCTATTGTAACCAGAACAGCATGGTTCTAGCACAAAAATAGAGACACAAACCAATGGAACAGAACAGAGAACCCAGATAGAAAACCATCCACGTATTGCCACCTGATCTTTGACAAAGTAGAGTGTGATATACACTTGGGAAAAGAATCCCTATTCAATAAATGATGTGGGGGAAATTGGATAGCCACCTGTAGAAGATTGGAACAGGATCCATATCTCTCACCACTCACAAAAATTAATTCAATATGGATAACATACTTAAATCTAAGACGTGAAACCATAAGAGTTCTAGAAGGAAATATTGGAAAAGCGCTTCTAAATATTGGCAACAAAGAATTTATGAAGAAGACCCCAATGGCAGTCACAGCAACAACAAAAATAAATAAATGGGACTTGATTAAGTTAAAAAGCTTCCGCACAGCCAAGGAAACAATCAACAGAGCAAATAGACAACCTACAGAATGGGAGAAAATATTTACATGCTATACATCCAGTAAAAGGCTAATAACCAGAATCTTCAAAGAACTCAGACAAATCAGCAAGAAAAAATCAACCCAATTAAAAAGTGGGCAAAAGACATGAACAGAATCTTTTCAAAAGAAGATAGACTAATGGCCAAAAAACATGAATAAAATTCTCAACATCATTTATCATCAGAGAAATACAAATCAAAACCACAATGAGATATTACCTAACCCCAGTGAGAATGGCCTTTGTCAAAAAGTCCCAAAACAATAGATGTTGGCATAGATGCAGAGAGAAAGGAACACTTATACACTGTTGGTGGGACTGCAAACTAGTGCAACCTCTGTGGAAAGTAGTATGGAGATTCCTCAAAGAACTAAAAGTAGACCTACTATTTGATCCAGCAATCCCACTACTGGCTGTTTATGCGAAGGCTACTATTTTTAACTGGATATGTTGGTCATATAAGAACTGTAGCTTGTCCCTAATTTTCAGTAAAAATGAAGTCCTAGTGCTAGCCAGAATGAAATAGTTGAAAATGCACATTTCCATGTCCAGAACAAGATGACATAGACTTACTTTCCTTTGTCCCTTCCCCTATAAATATAACTTAAGTGCCCTGGAAATTATTCAAGTGGCAGCAATAAAAGTATTCTGAAAGTTGGAAAGAGGAAGGTGGAGTAGCTGTGAACCTCACCGTTTCAGGGGTGACAACAATGAGGGCAAGTTCACTAGGTTTTCTTTTTATCTCCCATTTACTCCTAGACTGGCTGCTCTAGAGGCCTACAACCCAGAATCACCAGTGGGTATGGAAAGCAAAAACAAAAGCCTGCTTTCTCTGGCCAAAGGACCAGGAAAGGGTAAGCCGAACAGAGACCTAGTCAGGAGCACTCTTTCCCACTACTCCACACTGGGCCCCAGTGGGCAGTGTGATCTGCACATAACAACAGCAGGAACAGCAAATACCCTGGCCCTCCCAGCCCCAGCTCCACAACGGGGGCCATGGTGAGTGGTCCGATCAGTCAGCTGCAGTAAAGACCCGGCCATTTCAGCCCCTGTACTGTGACCCAGGCTCCCATAGTCTGATCTGTTGACAGCAGTGGCAACAGCAAGTCCAGGTTATATCTCTGGCCCCAACTGGTCCCAGCAGGTGATCTCTTCTGTAGATAGTAGTTGGGGCTGCGGCAATGAAGCCATGTGTCTTCCTGCCCCAGTAGCTTCTGAGCCTTTCTACTTCAAGATTGCCCAGTGATAGCAAGTGGCCCTGGGAAGCACTTTTTGTCGCTATAGATGGCATCAGTGGGGATTGAGTGGGAGCCTCAACAGTACCAGAAGAATGAAGCAGACCAAAATAGTGTTGTGAGGGCTAAGGAAACTAAACTGTCATTGGAACTAAAGCCCACAAAACTAGTCTAGAAACCTACACACTGAACCTAAACAGGGTGACTTTCCTGCTAAAATAGAAGATCTTATGATCAAGAGTCTCCTAACAATAACCAAAAGATCCAGGGTACAATTGAAAATTACAATTTGAATGAGAAAAGACATTCAACTGATGCCAATGCCCAGTTTAATCAGATACTAGAATTATCTGAGGAGGATTTTAATTCAGCTCTCAAACAATTGCTCCAACAGTCACTTGCAAATTTTCTGGAAACAAAAGATAGAAGATCTCAGCAAAGTAGAGCAGAGAGCATTTACTAAAGAATTAGAATTGGAATGTGAGAGAAAGAAGAGGATCAAGAATGATGCCATACAAGAACAAAGATATAGACCTTTGAAACAGGAATGAGAACCCAGATATAAAACCATCCTCATATTGTCATCTAATCTTTGACAAAGCAGACAAAAATATACATTGGGGAAAACAATCTCTATTCAACAAATGGTGCTGGAAAAACTGTATAACCACATGCAGAAGATTGAAACTGGATCCCCACCTCTCACAAAAATCAACTCAAAATGGATAATAGACTTAAACCTTAAAGGCATGAAACCTTAAGAATTCTAGAAGCAAATGTTGGAAAAACTCTTATAGACATTGGTGTAGGCAAAGAATTTATGAAGAAGACCCCCAAACATCACAGCAGCAACAAAAATAAATGGGGCCTGATCAAATTAAAAAGCTTCTGCACAGCCAACGAGAAACTATCATTAGAGCAAACAGACAACGTACAGAGTGGGAGAAAATATTTGCATTCTACATATCTGATAAAGGGCTGATAACAAGAATCTACATAGAACTTAAGAAAATTAACAAGAAAAAATCAAGCAACCCTATCAATAAATGGGCAAAGGACATGAATAGAAACTTTTCAAAAGAAGGCAAAATAATGGCCAGCAAACATATAAAAAAGTGCTCAACATCTCTAATCATTAGGTAAATGGAAATTAAAACCACAATGATATATCACCTAACTCCAGTGAGAATGGCCTTTATCAAAAAGTCCCAAAATGAGGCCGGGCGCGGTGGCTCAAGCCTGTAATCCTAGCTCTCTGGGAGGCCGAGGTGGGCGGATCATTTGAGCTCAGGAGTTCAAGACCAGCCTGAGCAAGAGCGAGACCCCATCTCTACTATAAATAGAAAGAAATTAATTGGCCAACTAAAATATATATAGAGAAAAAATTAGCCGGGCATGGTGGCACATGCCTGTAGTCCCAGCTACTTGGGAGGCTGAGGCAGCAGGATTGCTTGAGCCCAGGAGTTTGAGGTTGCTGTGAGCTAGGCTGACGCCATGGCACTCACTCTAGCCTGGGCAATAAAGTGAGACTCTGTNAAAAAAAAAAAAAAAAAAAAAAAAAAAAGTCCCAAAATGGGCCGGGCACGGTGGCTCACGCCTGTAATCCTAGTACTCTGGGAGGCCAAGGCAGGTGGCTTGCTCAAGGTGAGGAGTTCAAAACCAAACTGAGCAAGAGTGAGTCCCCATCTCTACTAAAAATAGAAAGAAATTAATTGGCCAACTAAAAATACATAGAAAAAATTATCCGGGCATGGTGGCACATGCTTGTAGTCCCAGCTACTCGGGAGGCTGAGACAGAAGGATTGCTTGAGCCCAAGAGTTTGAGGTTGCTGTGAGCTAGGCTGATGCCACAGCACTCTAGCCCAGGCAACAGAGTGAGACTCTGTCTCAAAAAAAAAAAAGTCCCCAAACAACAAATGCTGGCATGGATGTGGAGAGATTAGAACACTTTTAACTGCTGGTGGGACTGCAAATTAGTGCAACCCCTATGGTAAGTAATTTGGAGACATCGCAAAGAGCTAGAAATACCATTTGATCCAGCAATCTCACTGCTAGGCATCTACCCAAAGGAAAAAAAGACATTTTATAATAAAGACATCTGCACTCGAATGTTTATGGCAGCACAATTTACAATTTCAAAGATGTGGAAACAATACAAGTGCCCATCAATACATGAGTGGATTAATGAAATGTGATATATGTATACCAGGGAATACTACTCAACCACAAAAAGCAATGGTGAACTACCACCTCTTATATTAATTATCCTGAATAGAGCTTGAGCCCATCCTTTGAAGTGAGGTATCGCAAGAATGGAAAAACATGTACTCGCCATCAAATTGGTACTACCTGATCAACACTAAGGTGCTCATATGGTAGTAATATTTATTGGGTGTGTTGGTCAAGTGGGGGGTTGGGGATGGATAAACTCACAACTAAAGGATGTGGAGTGCACTGTAAGGGGGAAGGGCACGCTTGTAGCCCTGGCTTGGGCAAAGCAGAGACATTATCTGTAACCAAAATGTTTGTATCCCCATGATACTCTGAAATAAAAAAAAAAGAATGGTGCCATAATCTTTGGCTAAGCTACTAGAAGGAAATATGGAGTTGCCTTCAACTGAGATAGGGAGAAGCAAATCTCGGGAGTTCACTCTCACATGTTTTGAGGGATCTGACGACCGTTTATCATTTTGTCCTCCATGCTTTATTGTGTGCCTTATTGATTAACAAGAAGTCTTTACAGGTCACTGAGAGATTGCTCCATCCTTGGGAAACTGGTTAAAAGTGAGCATTACTAACTTGCATACAATGTGACATGCAGGGACTTTGGTTCCTTACCTAACTTAAAAAATTCCCCAAGTGTTTCAATATTTTATTTTACTATCTTGCCTAAACAGTTACATCCACTATACTCTTATTTTCAGATATTTTTCCCTAAAGCAATTATTTTCCAGATCATCTACTTTACATCTTTAGACCTAGAAGCTGATTACTACAATTATGATTCAAAACCTATTTTCTGCTGCCCTGCACTGAGCTGGGTAATTGGGTGTAAATGGTTATTTCCTTTTCATGCTTTGCCTTTGTGTTTATATATATATATATATATATATATATAAAATTTTTTTTTTGTTAAAAGACCAGAGGTTGCATTATTGCCTGCTGAATATGCTTATATTAACAACCATAAAAAAGTAAATTACTTTTGGGAGTATTAATGAATAGACATTTAAATTGCATGGTTAAATCTTTTCTATCCTTTACTAAGCAAACAATTGGATTACTGCCCCCCATAAGAATTTAATAGACAATTTATATGCCATGTTTGGGTGGGAGAATATTTGTTACAGGAAAAAGTTGTTTGAAATGTTAATGGCTCTTAGCTATTACAACTTCATAATTTGTATTTGTCTTTGTTATTATAAACATTAACATTTAGATCATCATGTCCAAAGTGTTTTTCAGGGAACACTGACAATTAACAATGCTACATGGGCAATGGGAGTGGAGTGTGGCAGAGGAGAGTTGCTTGGTTTTTAACCTCTATAAGACTAGGCTGCTAATGTGTAATATGAATATGGGAGGGTGGGAGGTAGGTATTTTATATGGTGTTTCCCAAACTTACTTGATAGAGAAACTTTCCGTTTTTACGGACTCTGCAAGATGCCAATTTGGGAAACCCTGATTTAGAGTGTTAGCTAATTACGTTTTTGTTTCTGTGTTACAGTATAATTTTGGATAATCCTGATGCAACTGAAATGAATAGTAGAGAAAGGAGTATTGCTCGCTTTGAGATTTATTTCACTAACTTATTTAATTTAAATTAGATAATTTAATTTTATTTAACTTAGAAGTAGGTTTAACTGGTTATGGAGATCCTTAAAACATGGTTTTGAATGCAAAGAGATTAACAGTATTCCACGGAAGTATCAATGAAAAAAAAAAACAGTTAATGAGAATAACAACTTCTCAGGCCATATATTAACCTCCCCCACCCCTTAGTTGCAGAGTTGTGATTAATGGTTTGTAGCAATACTATTATAGAATAATGTAGCATTTGGAAAACGATCTGTCTTAGTGGCATACTAACAGAATACATCCCTTTAGAAATATGATTTACAATGCAATTTCATACTCCCAGACTTCCATAATTATTAGTTTCGATTTATAAAGACTGGATTATGCACGAAGAATTTGACAATTGTGACAATGCTAGTACGAGTTATAAGTGATTAAGTTCATGAACAGGAGTAGAGAAGAAGGGGAGGAAAACAGGAAAAAAAGGTCAGGAGCAAGTTTCAAAAAGTTGTTTCTCTACTAAATGTTTTCATTTGTCAGTTTCTGAGATTTAGACCCACATTTAGAAAATAACAAAATGTGAAGAATGTATAGCTCTTAATTTAAAAAATGAAAATTATGCTTTTCTTGTGTTAGCCTTGAGAAGAATAGGGAGAACTCTTTTGTGTTCCTGTCTAGGACAGACCCTGCTAGCCATTTGGTCTTTGTATTTCTGCAAGATACTGTGCTCTAAGAGCTTGCCTTTAGCACTTGTTCTTTTTTCTTTCTGGGCTTATTATAGTCTTTCTGTGTGGATATTTCCAGCAATCCTTTGCGGAGGAATTGAGGGATATGTTCATGTTTTCTGGGGCTCCATCCTCTGTACTCGTAAGTGCTCTCGTTCACAGCAGTGGCTTTAGTTACCTGTTGTTAACTCATGCTTCCTAGCGGGCATAGAGGTTAAGAATTTAAATTTTAGGGTTTGGTGTGTCTAGGCTCCAATCTTGGCTCTACCATTCACTAACCATTTGACCACAGACAACCTGTCTTAGCCTCAGTTTCCTAATTTATAAAATGGGGCCAATATTATACTAGCTATAGTGACAAATGATGATAAATAAATTATAAATAATGAGAGAATCTATGTAAAGTTCTTAGCAGTATACTTACTGCTGACGTGGTATGTGGTAATGGTAGTTGTTGATGTTTTCATCATCATCTATATGTTGACCCCTTCCTTGAACTTTATAGTTCTATCTATATTCCCTCTACAAATCTCTGCCTGAATATTCCATGGAAATCAGTATTTTGGAAATTAATATTTTTCAGACACAGCCATGTGTTTCCTTTCTCAGCTTTCTACCAGTTCTTTCTCCTGTAGTCCCTTTCTCATTTGGTGGAATCATTATTTACCCAGTAACTATTGGCCAGAAACTTGTAAGTATTCTTTCAACCCACTCCCAATCACCCTCTAGCTAATCATTCACTATATTATCTTAATGTATTTTCTTAAGTATCTCATAGTTGCCTCTACTGTATTGATTTAGGTCTTTATCACCTCTTGCTTGGACTAATGTAATAACTTCCTAACTGGCTCCCAACCACTCCCCAACCCATCTTCCACTCTTCTGTCACAGTGATCTTTGGCCCCCTTCTCCTTTTCCAGCCACTGCTGGTTTTTCATGACAGCAGTACCAAACAGCTTGGAATACCCTGCAACACACTGAATTTTGACTTGGCTGGGAGGCTGTTGTACGGGCTATCACTTATCTCTCTGAAATCCTCCCCTTTTCCTTGTTGGCCCCCCAAAATCCTTTTCATCATTCCAAACCCCCCTAGGTGTCCCTGTCTCATAGAGGCCTTCTTGACTACTGTCCTATGCATAAATAATAAACTTGTATTAATAGTATACTATTTTAGTACTTTGTCTATAACATTATACTAACATTATTTATATATACCAATAGCAGTCTACTAGATTAGGAGTTCCCTGAGGGCAAGAATTGCTTTATTGATGGTTTTATTGTTTACGTTTTTGTCTTATTTCCCTTGGGGAAAATGAGGTAAATGAATAAGATAAGATGTACAAATGTCAACAGAGTTTTTTAAATTTAAGTGCTTTAAAGTCTGTTTGTGAAAGTTCTTTATATGTTTAGCTAAGAAGGCCAAAACATTATAACCAAGTCAGAGTTCTTACTTTGTAATGTGTTTATCTTAGAGTCTTTCATATGTTTTCTTGTTTCTTTTGCCTTATATCTGCTTCTTCCTATTTCTTATGTTACAAAAATCTTTTTTCTCCTTTCTTAGTAGTGCTCCTTGACATATGCTGTAGCAAGTATGAGCCAACAAAGACCTAGAAACCACATTCCTCTACCTTGGTTCTACCTAACCCCAGACCTTCACACACACACAAACACACGCACCCACACACCAAATTTCCAGAACCTATGCCATGTGCAGAGATTGTTGTATATGATCTGCAGTCTTTTCATAAAAGTAGTAAATGGTGAATGTATCATATGTAGACTCAGCCCAGAGGATGGTATGTTACATGAAATCTAAACTGAGGTCTACTAAACTTTTCACTGAAATGTCAAGGTTTGATAGAGGTACTAATTATGCCAATATAAGTACTGAGTTAGTAAATGCTAGTCTTAACTCTATGAATTACTCAGCTTTGACAGGTGAGCCAGACTTGTTCTGTTAGTTTAGTGGAGATCCATTGCTAACTTTTTAAAATAAGCCTCCCCCTTCAGTTTTCAAGGAATGATCTGAATTGTGCTGAGCTTAATTCCTTTGTCAGGTCTTTTATTGTTAACATTTAGGCAATAGTTCCTGAGACTTTGCTTTAATAATTTTCCACTTCATGTGTGTTTCTTTTACAGTAGAAATAAGTAGGCAAACTTTTTTCCTTTGGTTTAACCACTGAATGTGAAGAAACTCAGCTTGGTGTGTGTATGTAAGTGTATGGAGGTGAGAGTGAGTACTAGAATTAGAAAGAAGGTATCAGGACAGCATCTCTGTTCCCCTATCACTACCACAAAGCACAGGAAAACAATAATTTACTGATGAAATTATGTGTATAAGCTCTTCTTTAGTGGCATTGACTAGTGTTGAAATAAGAGGGAAAAGACCATCATTATCTTTATTAAGTATCATTTTTATATAAATTTATATATGTCCATGGAGTATAGCTTTCAAGATTTTATTCTTACTGCTAATGTTGTCATTTATTACTATTATATTTTAGTTTATTATATTTAGCTCACCATCTGTGCCCCTCAATTCTTAACATCAGAACTGTACAGAAAGTAGTAGGAAGATACAGATTTAGTAGATGGGTAGAGAAATATCTAGATGCACCATGATTTCTCAAAATTTTATAACCTTATGTAAAACTGTGTCATAAATATATCAGTGGCTTATTAATTTCTAGTTTGTCATTTTTCAGACATCATTCACCAAATACTTATTGAAGTTCTAATATGTACCACTCATTGAGTTTATATTTTAATATAAATATACGCATAGAGATATGATATTACATACATACTATAAATATATATTACATAATATAAATGCATATGTATGTGTATATATGTGCATGCACACAGTTTATGCTAATTATTTATGGTACTTATGTTCTATAAAGTTGCCATGAACACTGAAGAAGCAAATATTGAACTGTTGCTTTTATGGAAATATATGATTAGGTTCCTTTGAGCCTCTAGTCACAACATTTTCATCAACCAGTCAATACATAACCTTATTTTATGTGTGGTTCTTTTTAAAGACACTGCATTTAATATATATTGTCGATTTATTAACATTGTACTCATGGTCAACAGCTCTATGACTTACGCCTGAATAAAGCTTACCTAACACATATATTCTCCATAATGCGTGTCACAGCCTTTTTGTGATTAGGAACACTAGACAGTATTTCACCACTATGCTTGGGAACCATCTTAAACAGTGAAATCACCAACAAAAAGCAAAAAATGTACTAAATAGACTTCGAAAAGATCTCTTGTTTATGGTGTGAAAGCTGGAACAAGAAAGCAAGCAGAGCATCAACACCTTGTTCATCCTCAGCTGGCATCATGCACATGGGGTGACTCAAATTTTTTGCCACTGCATACATGTTCATAAATGACTGTGAAAGCGCTGAGAGTATTGATTTTGGGGTTATATTAATAGATTTTACTGAGTAGGTGAATTTACAAATATACAGTCAGTTATGAGGATTGACTATATATCAACTTTGTGTGAGTGTGTATGTGTTATAATTTGTTTTTGGCCTTAACTTTCTCCATCCTTTTCTAAGTTATTTATTCTTCTTGTTCACAGTTTCCCTACATATCTTGTGGCATACTGTGCAAATTCATTATAAATGTGATGAAGCTTCCAGGCCTGCCTGTCATATGGATAGGAATGTCAACCATTTATTAGAGGTTTCCAGAAACATGATATGCTTTTGTTTATAAATTTCTCATAGAGTGAAAATTATATATTATAGCTATAACCCCAAAATTTACATGTAGCAACTTATAAATTTTATATTTTAAGTTTATTTCAATTAGATATAAAATTACAGTTAACAATTCATATTGATTTTATTATGTTTGAGATGCTAACATTGTTTTTCTTCATTTATATCTATTAAGTCATTTAAAATAATTTGTTTTATATATAAAAAGTTAAGACCTCCTTTAGCAAGATCTTAAGAACTTTCCTCAGCTATTAAAAACATTTTTTTAAAGCTGGAAAATACATGCAGTGGGAAGTATATAAAATGTGTGTATGTGTAATTTTTTAAAGAATAATAATAAACTCATGAATCCATCATCCAGGTTAAGATAGAATAGAATAGAATAGAATATTACCAGTGCTTTCTAAAGCCCATTATGTGCTCCTTCCCAGTCACAACTACCTTCCCCTTGAACCACTATACTGGCTTTTATATTAATCACTTGTTTTTGTGTTCTTTCTAGCTTTACCCCTATGTATGTATACATAAACAGTATATCATTTAGTCTTTTAGAACTGAGGAGCAAGTGTAAACTTAGTTGTGTAAAGAAAGGGCAATATTACAAGTATGTTATGAAGACTTTCAGAAGAAAAGCTGAACAGAATCTTTTTCATGGTCTGGTTTTGGATGCCCTGAGTATGTTTAGGAGCCCATTGTGGAAAGTTAGTTGGCAAAGTCATGAGTAAATCCCAGGACATGGGCTTCCCCACAGACAGGATGTCCAAGCTGTAATGCTGGGCAGGGTGAAATACTGAGCACCCAGCAGGAATGCAGTTGGTCAGTGGGTGGGGGTTTGGGAGTGCACAGGGAATGAATGCATGGGCTGCCAGTGCGTTTGCTTCTCTTCAGCTTCCTGCTGCCTTCTCTCAGGAATAGGTCAAAGCAGAATGCTGCCGTGGAGTGAAATAAAAGTCCTCTGCTGGTCCAGGCAGTGGAGAAGAACTGGAATCTCCTTAGCCCACACCCAGGAAAAGCAAAACAGAAGAATTTGGATCCAACTCACCCAGCTATTCTGTTTTCATGTTTAAAAAGGTGATCAGTGGCAGTGGGAAACTTTGGTGCCTCTCAGTCTGGACTGGTTGCCCTCTGTGCTTGGGGCATAGCTGTCAGCCTGTGATTTCCCTTCCTTGCACTCCTGGGGATTCTCTTCATTTATCTCCTGTGTTGGATCTCCTATTTGCTGTCCCTTAGCGTCCTTTTTATTGGTTACTCTTTTGTTTTGGCAAACACATCCTATAATAGTTTCTTTAGAAAGTATGCATGGCAAGTAATTTATTGAGCTTTTTGGTCTTAAAATGTGTTTATGTTATTAATAGTCTGGCTGGATGTAGAATTAAAGGTTATAAATTATTTTCCTTCATGATTATGAGGGAGTTGCTGTTTTCTTCTTACTTCTAGAGTTGCCATTGAGAGATCTGGAGCGATTCTGATTCCTGATCTGTTGTGTATGAACTGTATCATCATTCCCCTCTGTGTACCCTTACCTCCACTTCTAGAAACCTGAAATTCTCATTGTCCACAGTGATTTTAAATTTCACAGTGGTGTGTGTATGGACATGAGTTATTTATTTTGCAGAGTACTTGGTAGGTCCTTATAATTTGGGCTATGCATGATTAAATTCTGGAAAGTTTCTTGGATTATCCCTTTAAATTCCTCCCCTTCATTTTCTTTGTTATTTATGCTCTAGTTTCTGGGAGATTTTTCCCAAGTTTATCTAACCCCTCTACTAAGTTTTAAATTTTTCAATGTGTTTATTTTTCAAGAGCTGTTTTTTGTTTTCTGAAAGTTCTATTTATTTTGTTTCATAATTGTAATATCTTTCTGAGGATATTAATGGTAACTTGAAGTGTTGTTCTTGTATAGTCTATTTCCCCTATCTTGTTTTTGTTTGTTTTGGGCTCTATCTTCCAATTAGGGACTCTTCTCCAGATGTGTTAGGAGCCTTGGATTCTGCTCATGATTAGTAAATAAAGCAGTGGTTCTCAATTAGGGGCAATTTTGCCACCCTCTTGGGACATTTGTCAATGCATGGGGACCTTTTGGTTGTCAAAGCTAGGGAGGGGAGGCGTGCTACCGGCATCTAGTGGGTAGAGGCTAAGGATGCTGCTAAGCATCCTAAAATGCATAGGACATCCCAACACAACAAAAAATCATCCAGCTCAAAATGTTAATAGTGTTAAAGTTGGAAACCCTGCAGTAGAGGGCCTGAAAGCTGTTTGAGAGAGCTCTGAAGGTGAAGGTAGAATGTGTTGACTTTGGGTTTTGCTGGAGGGTGATCTAGTTGAGCAGTTTGGAGAACCTCATGTCATTATCTTTAGGTCTTTCCTTCTGGGGTGGTCAGATATTCAATAGAAAAGTCTTTCATATCCTGCCTTAACGGTAAAGATCTGACTTCCAATATTCCCCCTGTTAGGGGAAAAGGGACTAGGGCTGTCTGCATTCAGTATATGTGTGACAACATAATCCCTTGCTTTCCATATGAGACCTACCTCCTCAGTGGCCTTGTGTCTTCAGTTCTGAGACCCTGTGTTTTACCCTCTCCAGAGAATAAACCTGTTAGAATGAGGTGGGGGAAGTTGCCCGTGGTGTGGAGTAGAGGACCTAGGGCTCTTACTGCTTCTGTAACAAATTTCATTCAAACCGTTTTATTTTAACCCTATCCTCTCTTTACTTCTGGTTCCAGAGTTATCTAGTGCTACAAGTTCATGAGCTCCTTCAAAATGCTGCAGTGCAAATGGGTTTGGTTTTGAACTTTCCTTATTTTCTTTTTGCAATTCAGCTTTCCCAAGTCTGCTAAGTCAATTGCCACTACTCCCTCTACTTTCTTGCCTTCCAAATTTGATTATTACTATTGTCTCCTCTCTTGTTCTCTCAGTCTTTTTTTTAAAACCCCTTTGGTATCATTTTAGTGGGATTTGAGGAGGGAAATAAATTAGATGCATTGTGCTCAATCTATCCTAGTATTCCAGGAACCAACATACTATATTGTATCATTATTTCATTTAATTCTAGTTAATTAACTTCTAATGAATATATTCATTATTTTTATATTTATCTTTGGTGTCAGAATTGTTTATTTCCTAGACTTAACTTTTCTTCACATAAATGAAAACTAGAGGAGATTATTCTGTGTCTGCATAGGGACACAGTTGTATTCTTTTCAAAACCTTAGGGGATATTATAGCAGTATTCAGTTGTAACATATTCTGGTTTAATTGACCTTTTACTTAAAAACATAGACTGCTGTAAGCAGCCATCTGCCTCAAGTAGAACCTTGTGTTACAATCCCAATCATAATATTTAGTATTTGTAAAGAGTTTAATAAAGAATATATATTTCATCAAATCTGAAATGCCATCAATTATTCCATTTTGATTAATACCCTGGTCATAATTAGTTACAACTATATCATAAATATTGATGAATTGGCTATACCATAGATTTATAAATTTAAGGATGAAATTTTAAGCATCAGAAGGTACAGGCTGGCCAGATTGAAACCTATGCCTCCTGTATTTTTGCTGTTCCTTAAACAGTCCTCCAAGTATAATTAATAAATGTGATATAGTAGATGTGTCACACATACATTATCACCCCTCCCTTTTTAAGATGGGAATCCAAGTCAAATTTTAAATTTTTATCAGTTTCTGCTGGGTTTCTAGTTAATGGATTCAATCACAGAAAAACTCAAAGTATATTTTGATGTCTTTTTAGGGTATTAAATTTGGTTTACCTTTGTTAACCCCCTGATTGTCATCGAAGGACAGACCATTATAATGCTTTACTTGTGACTTGTCTTCAGGTCTTCAATAGTTCATAGATATATTTGTTTCTTTGCTTCATGTTATAAAATTAGCTTAAAGAATTGGGAATTTGATTTGATTTTTATTCGCAGATTTTAAAAAGTTTCTATGTTTTGTCGTCTCAGTATTCTCTTTTCTTTCCTTTCTCCCTGGCTCTCTTAATTTTACTATTACTGAAAGTGTGGGAAGAGAAGCTTTGCTTTCTTTCTCACCTTTGTTCAAACAGGAAAAAAGTAAAGAATTGACTCAATTGACCACAAACAATCCCACATAGAGATCTCGGGAAATTTCCAAAAAGATATAGTGAATTGAAGCAGACTACACAAATGTATATATAAATGGAGTCCCAAGGGTTTATGTTTGGACGAAAACCAATTACATCAAGTGTTTCCTGACATTGCTTGCTATTGTCAAGATAGGTAATCACAAGTAAGACATTCAGGTTGAAAATGAAAACGTTTGTGGGAGTCATGCCTCACTTTGTTGTATTGTCTTCTCACAGAGGAAAATCTTTGAATGGTTTTGAGTGATCATCAAAAAGATTTCTTTCTATAGAGTTCTGAAAGGTACATTATTACCATTTCTTTTCCTTCCAGGTTAGCTTTGTTAGGTTACTTGAAGAGAGAGATTTGAAGCTACAGTGTAGCTGATGTCTTCCTGATGGCATTCATGTCATCTTGGAGAAATGTTTGAGTCTAAGTTGGATTAAATTCAATTGCTTGTCCTCTAATTGAAAGAAGAAAGACAAACTACTTGAAAGCAAGCAGTATCACAAGTGTGTAAATGAAGAATTTTTCTCTATTTGCTAATTGAGCACATGCATCTAGATAAACTGTTCGTACCTGTAGACACCAGTAAGGGTGATTCTTTGTTTCCCCATCCCCCTCAGGGGAAAAATACATGCATGTATACATGTACACATGTGTGTTTGTAAATGACTTAAACCATACTAGCCTTCAAATAAACTTCTGTAGTATATTGTTCTATATTTTTAATACTCAATTCAAACATCACAAATCTATCTTTGGATTATCTTAATTGAGTTTAGATATTTGATAACTGTTAAGCACAAGGAACCCTTTGCACACGCACGCGCGCGCGCGCGTGTGTGTGTGTTGCCTGGGCATTGGCATGTTTAAATCATCTCAGCTGATTCAACTCTGTGGCCAGTATTGAGAGCCACCAATTTAGATTGAGGAGATTAGGTAAGCAAATAGCTGGACCAGTGGCTCCGTTGATAGAAATTACTTCCTTTCCTGTGGCAATTTAGAACACTTCTAATTTGAAGTTCGAGGAGGATAAAGGATTTCTCTGTGATTTCAAGTGAAACTGGAGAAGTTATTGGAGACCAATCATGCAGGGCTTTCTCTTTGTGAAATGCCTGCTAAAGTCTTTTGCCCAGATTTTATTGGAATGTATTTTTTTCTTTAGGAATTACTTATATATTTGAGTTCTTGACTAGATATGTGTATTGCAAATACTTTATCTCTCTCTGTCTTCCTCGGGTTGTAAGCAGGGATATCATATCAGATTTTCATTTTTAAAACATCACTGCAAGAATGAATGGAAGAAACAAGTTTTTCAGTAGGCCTAGTAGAAGATAATAGTAGCTTAGACTAGGGTATGGGACATGGAAAGAAGTGGACAAGTTCAAGGGATATTTGACATAAACTCAGTAGGACTTGTTAGTGAAGATTAGGTAAGTGTCAGTTAAGATAAGAGGTATCAAGGATGTCTTTGGTTTCTGGTTCAAAAGAATAAAGCTCTATATACCACCACTACTATGAACTTTACTTATTTTGTTTAAGATTTTGATAATCTGCATAGAATATTACAATGATTGTTATCTTTGAATATAAGAATACTATTTAAAATTTTTAAAAATGATTTCAAATTGCAAATTTAGTTATTTGTATTATGTTTTTCTGGTTTAATCTTTTCAAATTATAAATTACTTATTTCATGAATTATAGAAAAATATATTTAGCATTACATTACTTACATTTTATTTTGAAAACTATCTTCTATCTGGAGTCTAGAATAGAGTGGCTTGGTAGTTATACAGTATGGCTATAGTAAACAATGAAATAGTAAGATATTGATGGAAAATGGGAACTTAAAATCAATGAATTAAAATTGACTTTTTGTTTTTTAGGGGTCCCTTCAGTGTTGTACGACGATGTATCAACAGAGAAACTGGGCAGCAATTTGCTGTAAAAATTGTTGATGTAGCCAAGTTCACATCAAGTCCAGGGTTAAGTACAGAAGGTAAGAGATGGATTTCAAGTAAGTTATTTGATGTCTGGCTTTATTCCATCTCCAAAATCCATTTATCAACCTAACCTTCATCTGGGGGTGGGGAAGCAGACGGTGTGATATAGTAGGAAGTGGGTAGAGACAGTTTAAACTCCATTCTAGTTTGTCAGAATTCTAGAACATAGTATTTGAAAGGTAGAGTAATTTAAAGAGTTATAAAGTCATTGAGTGAGGGCTTATGTTTTTTGACTAGGAAGATTGAAATCTGGACATATATTTTTGGGGGGTCTAATTTTGAATTCTGTGGTTTGGGACATGGGATGGGAAGGGAGGGAGGCAAAATAATGGCAAGGATAATAATTACAAATTCAGAAGAAGCTGTGTGTAACTAACTACCTTTAGGATTATGATCTAGTAGAACTAGAAGATTCATATATCATGTTTGACATATATATGGTATATATGTAAAAATTTGAAAGATCAATACTGTTAAGACTTTCAGGACTTAAAACTTTGTTTCAGAATATTAATATGGATAATTATATGTATAAATATTTATAAACAATATGTAAAAAATTTAAAGATATTTACTTTTTAGCTTTTTAAGTCTTTGATATGCTCATACTTCAGATGACACAATTGATTATTATACTAACTATTCTAATTAGTCTGTCTTTTAACTTTTGACTTTTCTACAGTCCAGTAAAAGATAAATCTTCCTTTAGTCCTTTCATTTTCAATCCAAAGAGCAATGCAGTTGATAGTTTAGATTAGAAAATGTAGGGCAGTGTAGCCTATTTATATTTTATCCAGTTATTTCACTTTAGGAAGTAGAAGCCCACATACCGTGAGCTCCAAGTTAATCTGTTCCTGCAGATTTTTTTTCAGGATCATTACTTTTAAATACTTTTGTGACTCTTTGGATTGTTATAATGATTTTAGAAGTTTCTTAGAAGTGCTAGTCTCAAAGAATCATTAACTGATTTGTTTTTAGTGCTTTAATCTTTAAAATATTTTGGTAAGATTTAGAGATTTTATGGTTTTATACTCTGGAATTGGCTATTAATGTTTTTTAATATAAATTATTTTATAAATTTAGCAAAATTTAAAATTGACTTTTAAACAAGCTTTCCATCTAAATACAGTTCCTTAAACTTTAACCACCTTTAAGTTTAATATACTGTATTTGGTTTTGCTGTATCTCAGTTGTCTAATAGAGAAAACCAAGTACTGAGGTAATTGTTTATAAACCTAACTAAACATATAGATGTGTTAAATCTTCATTTCTCTTAAATATTCTGATGCTGTTTATAAACTTAGTAAGATTCCAATTTAAAATCACAAGTCTAAATCAATTACTCAATTACCTATATTAAATTGGAATAATATAGCCAAAATTCTCTTAAGCGTTGTTATAAATAATTAGAATAAATATTCATAGCTTATTTCTTAACCTAAAACTACTAATACCAGAGGTTTGATTTATCTTTGTTATACCTAATTCTAAACTTCTACAGGCTAAAGACATATTGATAGGGATATAATTAATTATTTTCTCTTTTGGCTGAGGTTGTTTACTGATAGATTTCTTCAGCCAGATCTCTAGAGCTATAGATCCAGAATGCCAGACTGAACCTATATTTATTGTCACCTAGTCAGGGAGTCAAACTCCAAACTTAAAAAAGGGGTAGGTGGTTTGGCATATAGTTCATATCCCTGGGTTTAAGTGCTATCCTTACTTAATATAATATATAGGAGCCCATCACTGAAATTGTAGCTTTTCTTTCCTTGCTTTGGCATTGCTTTTGCTATATAAATGTCTTTAAGTCCTATTCTGAAGACAAAGCCAGGCCATTCTATTGATCCTTCATACTCTTAAGCCTCTTTGGACTTGATGGAATCCTGTACTCTTTTCACATACATCTTATATGGTAGGGATACAACATATAGATATTAAGTGAAATCCAATTGAATTCTGCATATTACTCATGACTTTGTCTGGTTTTGGTCAGAGGTCAATGATATTCAAGTGAAATATGCAATTGGATCTTTATATTTATGGCTCCATAATGAATTTTTCTCATCTTCTTTAGCACAATGACTCATTATAAAGTTAACTAAGAAGCGGAATCAAAATTTCATCTCTACCACCTCTACCGTTTTTTTTGCAATGATGTTCTCATACCCTCTATTGCTCATATTCACTCTAGCTTACTTTATTCTAACTTGGGCACATTTTATTATAAGAAGTATAATGCATGTAATAGTAAATTATTTCATTATATTATTTCATTATATATTATATAAAGCCTCTTTGAACAGTGTTGCCCCCTCCCACCCAACTTCTTTCAACCCTTTTCCAGTTACCCTAGGCAAAACATCTAAATGCCTCTGCTCTTTCAGTCCATTTAAAAATTGTTAGGGTCCAAAAATGACCTCTTTCATGGCTTAGCATAGAAGGAGATGTTGTATTATGAAAAATATTTTGAAGTGAAATTTAACGCAATACAACGGAATCCATAAGTTTAGTTAAGAATATCTAGAAATATGTTTATTTACCATTATGTTTTCTTCTAATTAAACTTCTCTCCCAAGTAATAGATAATTTAAGATCAATTTTATTCTTTATTCATTACTTTTCTATTTGATTATTTTATTATGGCTTTTTGGTTTATTTGATCATTGTCATTACCTCAGTATTTTTTTCCTGTTTTCTTAGTGTACTTGTATTCAAATACATTATTCAGTGAAATAGGCTTTATAAAGAATTGCAGGCCGGGCGCGGTGGCTCACGCCTGTAATCCTAGCTCTCTGGGAGGCCGAGGTGGGCGGATCGTTTGAGCTCAGGAGTTCGAGACCAGCCTGAGCAAGAGCGAGACCCCGTCTCTACTATAAATAGAAAGAAATTAATTGACCAACTAAAATATATAGAAAAAATTAGCCGGGCATGGTGGCACATGCCTGTAGTCCCAGCTGCTTGGGAGGCTGAGGCAGCAGGATTGCTTGAGCCCAGGAGTTTGAGGTTGCTGTGAGCTAGGCTGACGCCATGGCATTCACTCTAGCCTGGGCAATAAAGTGAGACTCTGTCTCAAAAAAAAAAAAATAAAATAAAAGAATTGCATAAGAACCTACCATATTCTATTTATTTGGATAGGTCATTATAATACAAAGATAAAAAGAGCACCTACCCTTACAGGACTTACATTTTGCTAGTCTCCAACCATTGTTTATAACAAGGTTTTTATTAGAAAAAATATGCAATAAATTCTAAGTAAATAACTTACAAATTAACTTTTGAAATGAAATATATTTATTAGTTGGAGACTACCTATACATGTTTTCATATTTTTTAATTCTCATTGAAGATGAGATATTGTATAATAATGATTAGAATATATTCTCTGTTTTTGCCATCAGAATCATAATGTTTTTGTTCAATAGGGATTCTTAACTTACAGGCTGCAGGCTACCCAACAATCCCTTCAAATTATAAGCAGAATTATTTTTATTTTTCTAGAGCATCTATAGCTTTTATTAGAGTCCTAAAAAGGCATATTATTCCTAAATAGTTTGGAATTTCTTCTTTTACATGTGTGAAAAAATGAAATTGATGCTTATGAACATGAAATGAATAAGAAGTTTCTATTAAATGAAAGCTGTGTGAATTTATATTAGCATATTACTTCTAATTGGGGGATAGTTTCATACTTATACAACTTCCATTAATGAAACTCCTAGAATATTATCTTGAACTTTTAATTAATATACATTTTGTCTCTTACTCTGCTGAGCCACTAATTAAATTAGACTTTTTTTGTTTTAAAAATAGGTAATCAAAATTAATTCTGATTAGTTATTGTAAGGAAATTAAAGGAAAGTAAGTTGTACAGAATTGGAAACTGAATTGTCAAAAGGTCTGAGTTCTTGATAAGACTCAATTCTTTATGGTTTAAATTTAGAAGTCTAAAATTGGCAGTTTATATTTTGGAGTATCATAAGTTGTATTCTAGAAAGAGTAGAGATTGCATTCCAGTTTACTTAGTCTTCAAAGATATCTTCTTCTAAAAGTCCCAGATAGTGGGTGATGTCAGTGAAATTGGAGGAGTAAGGACTTTAAACAATTCTCTACTCCATAAAAAGAGTGAGAAAACTGACAAAAATGTCAGAAACAATTTTTTTCAGAGCTCTGGAAATTGACCAGAGGCTTACAGCTGTCCAGGACGAATTTATTCAAGATAAATGGCTGATTCCTGGTAAGAACAGCAAACTTCATAGCATTGTATTAATAACTTGCCCCATTCCCATCCCCCTCTCTCCAGCTCCATGATAATCTTGAAAATAAACAGTTCACAGTCATGATGAAAATGAGCAGCCTGGCAGCCATCAGAGGAGGCAAAATGGGGATGGAATACCTTCAAAGCCTCATTCCAACAATATTGTCTTTTTTTTACTTGTCTGGTAGTTCCCTGGAATATCCCTGTCTTAGTCCATTTGTGTAGCTATAAAGGAATACTTGAGGCTAGGTAATTTATACAGAAAAGAAGTTTATTTGGCTCATGGTTTTACAGGCTGTACAAGAAGCATGGTGCCAACATCTGCTTCTGGTGAGTGCCTCAGGCTGCTTTCATTTATAGTGGAAGGTGAAAAGGAGCCAGCATGTTAAGAGATAACATGGCATGGGAAGAAGCAAGAGAGAGAGCAGGGAGGGCCAGGTTCTTTTTAACAGCCAGTTCTCATGGGAACTAATAGAGTGAGAACTCACTCATTATTACAAAGATAGCACCAAGCCATTCATGAGGGATCTGCCCCCATGACCCAAACACCTCCTGTTAGACCACCACCTCCAACACTGGGGATCAAATTTTAAAATGAGGTTTGGGGGAACAAACGTACAAACTATAGCAACCCCACCTGCGAGGAAGTCTTTATTTAACCTGACTCAGAGATCACCCACTGCAAAAAAAACTTTCCTCCAGAGGCATTTACTGAAAACTTTTAGAGGCAATTGTTTAACATCATTGCTTCCTGAGGCTGTAGATAACAGCTGGAGTAAAAAACAAGCAAACAAACAAAACCTTCAAATTAAAAAGCTAGGGAATGTGATGTCCATAAAGGCTTTGAAACAGCTATAACATATTTTTGGGTATACAGAAAGCCATGCATGTGTGTAAGGCTGTGCACATGCTCAGGAAAGATCTGAGAAGGCCTCAACTTCTCACCTCTGGCTGACCTTAAGGCTGTGCAAATAGGAATTGAATGATAAGGCAAATATCTCAAGTCCCTGAGTGTTGAAAGTGTGCCCCACACAAACACAAAACCCTTGAGCAAAGACTAAGCTAACCAAGAAGGGACATCAGTGCCCATACAAAAGAGTGAATACAAACTTCAGAATTTGTTCCCAAAAGGTTACTAAATAAAGAAAAGAAGCAATAATAAACAGCAACCATGACAGCAAACCCTGTGGGAGAGAAGATTCTGATTTTTAGAATTATTATTATATTATTTATAATATATCATAAATATATTTATAATATAAATTATTTAAAACATAATATTTAAATATTATTTAAAATAATATTATTTAAAACATCCAGTTTTTGCCAAAAAATTTGGAAGTGTATAAAGAAACATGAAAATATGGCTTCTACATGGGGGGGAGGGGAGAAGAAATTAATAGAATCCCCGAGCAAACCCAGATGTTGGACTTATTAGTCCATGGAGTTTAAATTAGCTATTTTTAATATGCTCAAAGAAATAAAGGAAGCCATGTCTAAAAAACTAAAGAAAATTATGAGACTATCATATAAAATTGAAAAATATCAATAATGAGATATATATTATAAAAAACAAAAGAGAGAGAGAACCACATAAAAATCCTGGAATTGAAAAGTACAATAACCAAACTATATTACTATCTTTAAGAGATATACTTTAGACTTAAAAACACATATAAGTTGAAAGTAGATGGATAGAAAAAGATATACCATGCAGACAATAATCAAAAAATTATCTCAAGTGGCTGTACTAATCATAAGATAAAGTAGACTTTATAAAACAGAAATTGTTGCTAGAGATAAAAAAGGATATTTTATAATAATAAAAGGGTTGATCCGTCAAGAAGACAGAGCAATTATAAATATATATGCATCTTACAACAAAGCCTCCAAATAGGCAGGGCACAGTGGCTCATACCTGTAATCCTAGCACTCTGGGAGGCCAGAGCAGGAGGATTGCTTGAGCTCAGGAGTTCAAGACCAGCCTGAACAAGCGAGAGACCCCATCTCTACTAAAAATAGAAAAAATTAGCTGAGTGTGGTGGCACACACCTTCAGTCCTAGCCACTGGGAAGGCTAAAGCATGAGGATTGCTTGAGCCCAGGAGTTTCAGGTTGCAGTGAACTATGATCATACCATTGCACTCTACACAGGGCAACAGAGTGAGACTCTCAAAAAAAAAAAAAAAAAAGCCCCAAAATACATGAAATAGAAAAAGGCAAAATTGAAGGGAGAAATACACAACTTAACAGTAATAGCTGGGGACACATTCAACAATAATTGCTTGAGACTTCAATACCTGACTTTCAATAATGGATTCAATGATTAGAGAGAAGATCAACAAAGAAAGGAAAGGAAGACTTGAACAACACTAAAAACTAACTAGACCTAACAGACATCTGTAGAACACTCCACCCAACAACAGGAGACTACATACTCTTCTCAAGTATGCATAGAACATTATCTACGATAGACCCTGTATTAGCCCATTAAATATGTCTCCATCAACTTAAAAGGAATGAAATCATACAAAGTATCTTTTCTGACAACAATGGAATAAAATAGGAAATCAAGAACAGAAGGAAATTTGGGGAATTCACAAAGATGTGGAAATTAAACACATTACTAAATAGCCAGTGGGTCAAAGAAGAAATTGCAAGGAAAATTAGAAAATGCTTTGAGATAAAAACAAAAACACAGCGTACCAAAATTAATGAGATACAGCAAAAGCAGTGATTAAAAGGAAATTTACTGTAGATGCCTATATTGAAAAAATAAGAGCTCAAATCAGTAATTTAACCTTCTACTTAAAAAAATAGAAAACTACAAGCAGGGAGAAAGAAGGAAACAATAAAGATTATAGGAGAAATGAATGAAATGGAGAATAGAAAAACAATAGGAAAAAAATCAATGAAACCAAAAGTTATTTCTTTGAAAGGATTTTTAAAAATAAGTAACCTTTATGTATACTGACAAATAAAAAAAGAGACGACTCAATAAAATGAGGAATGAAGGAGGGGACCGTACTACTGACATTATAGTAAGAAGAAGGATTATAAGAGAATACTATGCTAATAAATTAGATAACCTAGATGAAATGGAATAATTCTTAGAATGAGGAAAACTACCAAAACTGACTCAAGAAGAAATAGAAGATCTGAATAGACCTGTAACAAGAAAAAAGAATGATAAGTACTCGATAATTTCCCATAAAGAAAAACCCAGGCCCAGATAGCTTTATTGGTGAATTCTCCTACATGTTTGTGGAATTAATAACATCACTTGACAAAATTTTCTAAAGAAAGAGGAGGAAACACTTCTTACCTTATTCTATAAGGCCTATAATACCCTGATACCAAAACCAGACAAAGACACCACAGGAAAGGACCAGTATACCTTATGAATATAACCATATATATTCTCAAAAAATTCTCAGGCTAGCAAACTTGAATGTAGCAATTTATAAAATGTTTTATAGTTCCTCAGAAAGTTAAATCTATAGTTATATGACTCAGCCATTTTACTTCTTTGCATATACCCAAGAGAAACAAAACATACATCTGCATAAAACCTTGTATATAAATGTTCATAGCAACATTATTCATAATAGCCAAAAAGTGGAACCCAAATGTCTATAAACTGGTGAATGGATAAACAAAATATAGTATATCTGTACAATAAAATATTTTTCAGCCATAAAAAGGAATGACATAATGATATAAGCTACAACATGGATGAAGCTTAAATACCATTGTGCTAAGTCAAAGAAGCTAGTCAGCCACAAGATACCACATTTATTCCATTCATATAAAATGTCCAGAACAGGCAAATGTGTAGTGACAGAAGAAAGTAAGTATATTAGTGGTTACCAAGGTATGGGGAAAGGTGAGATGGGGACTGCTTTGTAGTGGGTATGGGATTTCTTTTTAAAGTGATTAAATATTCCAAATTTGAACATGGTAATGGTTGCATGACTATGAATATACTAAAATCTATTAAATTGTACTCTTTGTGGGCAATTTGTATGGTATGTTTATCATATGTCAATAAAGAAATTTTTAAAGGATTATGTATTATAAGTGGAATTTATACCAGAAATGCAAGCTTGGTTAAACATTTTTTAAAAATCAATGTAATACACCTTATTAATAGAAAAATAAACAGTAGTCACAATCGTCTCAATAAACAAAGAAAAAGCATTTAACAAAATCTAACACCCTTTAATGATAAAAACTCTCAACAAAACTCTGGGTAGAAGGGACTTTTTTCAACTTTTTAAAAGTTATCTCAGAAAAACCAATGACTAACCTCATATTTAATGTTATAAGACAATGCTTTCCATCTAAGATCAGGAATAAGACAAGGATGTCCTGTTCTTAGCACTTTTATTCAACACTGTACTAGAAATTTTAGTCAGGGCAATAATGTAAGAAATTGATATTAAAAGCATCCAGATTGGAAAGGAAAAAATAAAACTACCTCTGCTTATAGGTAACATGATCACATACACAGAAAATCCTAAGAAATCCATAAAAAACTATTATATGTGATAAGTGAGTTTAGCACGGTTGCAGGCTACAAGATCAATATACAAAAATCAATTGTATTTCTATACATTAGCAGTGAAAATTTTGAAAATGAAATTTTTTTTTTTTTTTTTTTGAGACAGAGTCTCACTTTATTGCCCAGGCTAGAGTGAGTGCCATGGCGTCAGCCTAGCTCACAGCAACCTCAAACTCCTGGGCTCAAGCAATCCTGCTGCCTCAGCCTCCCAAGTAGCTGGGACTACAGGCATGTGCCACCATGCCCGGCTAATTTTTTCTATATATATTAGTTGGCCAATTAATTTCTTTCTGTTTATAGTAGAGATGGGGTCTCGCTCTTGCTCAGGCTGGTCTCGAACTCCTGAGCTCAAACGATCCGCCCACCTCGGCCTCCCAGAGAGCTAGGATTACAGGCTTGAGCCACCGCGCCCGGCCTGAAAATGAAATTTAAAAAAAATAATTCCACATACCATAGCATCAAAAAGAATAAAATACTCAGTAATATATTTAAGGAAGTACAAGACTTGTTAACTGAAAACTATAAAATATTGTTGAGAAAAATTAAGGAAGTCCTAAGTAAATAGTAAGACTTTCCATGTTCATTGATCAGAAGACTAAGATGACAGTATTCCCCAAAGTGATCTATAGATTCAATGCAATCTCCATCAAAAGCCCTACTGGCATTTTTGCAGAAACTGACAAGCTGATCATAAAATTTACATGAAAAAACAAGGGACCCTGAATAACCATAAGAATCATGAAAAAATATTTTTTAAAAAATAAACTGGATATTGACATGCAAAAGCATGAAGGTGGACCTCTGTCTCACACCATGCACAAAAATTAACTCAAAGTAGATGAAAGATCCAAGTGTGTGAGTTAAAGCTATGAAGCTTTTAGAGAAAACATAGGCATAAATCTTCACAACCTATTAAGCAATGGTTTCTTCAATATGAAACCTAAAACACAGGCAACCAAATAAAAAGTAGATAAATTGGACTTCATCATAATTAAAGATTTCTGTGCCTCAAAGGACACTATTAGGAAAGTAAAAAGATTAGACAGAGAATTGGGGAAAATATTTGAAAATCATATATCTGATACGATTCTAGTATTCCAAATATACAAAGAACTCTTAAAAGCCAACAGTAAGTAAATAGATAACCCAATTAAAAATGATAATGGATTTGAATAGACATTTCTTCCAAGAGTATTTACTAGTGGTCAATAAACACATCACGATATGCACAACATCATTGGTCTTTAGGAAAATGGAAATTCAAACCATGAGATACCACGTCACACCCACTAGGATGGCTGTACTTAAAAAGACAAACAGTAACATCTATTGACAAGGATTTGGAGAATTTGGAACTCTCATACTTTGCTGTTAGGAATGTAAAATGATGTAGCTGCTGTGGAAAAGTTGGCAGTTCCTCAAAAGTTAAACTTAGAGTATCCTATGCCCTAGCAGTTCTACTCCTAGGTATGTACCCAAAAGTATTGAAGACATATGTTCATGCAAAAACTGGTACATGAATGTTCATAACAGCATTATTTGTAGCAGCCAAATTGTTGAAATAAAACACATGTCCATCAACTGATGAATGGATAAACAAAATGGGATGTCACATACAATGGAATATCATTAAGCCTTAAAAAGGAATGAAGGGTATGCAAGGCTGGTTCAACATTTGAAAATCAATTAATGCAATCCATAACATCAATAGCTAAAGAAGAAAAATCACTTTGGTTATATAAATAGATACAGAAAAGGCATTTGACAAAATCAAATGCTTGTTCATGATAAATACTTTCAGCAAACTAGAAATAGAGGGAAACTTCCTAAACTTGATAAAGAACATCTACAAAAACCCTACATCATACTTAATTGTGAGAAACTAGACGTTTTCCCCCTAAAATTGGGAAGAAGGCAAGGATGTTCCCACTACTCTTATTTAACATCTTACTGGAAGTCCTAGATAATGCAGTAAGACAGGATAAGGAAATATAAGCAATAAAGATTGGAAAGGAAGAAATAAAACTGTCTTTGTTCTGAAATGACATGATCATATATGCAGAAAATTCCAAAGAATCAACAAGAATAAACTCCTGGAACTAATAAGTGACTATAGCAAGGTTGTAGGTTATAAGATCAATATACAAAAGTATATTGCTTTCATATATACCAGGAATTTGAAATTAAAAGTATAACACCATTATATTAACACCAGAAAATGAAATACTTCTGTATAAACTAGACAAAATATGTATAAGATCTATACAAAGAAAACTTCAAAATTTTGATGAAAAATTTAAAAATCTAAATAAACAGATACATCATGTTCATGGGTAAGTCTTCCATGGATGAGTATAATAACTCAATGTTGTTAAGAGTCAGTTCTTACCAACTTGATTGATAGACTCAATGCAATCCCAATCATAATCCCAGCAAAGTTACTTTGTGGATATTGACAAAATGATTCTAAAGTTTATATTGAATGGCAAAAGATCCAGAATAGCCACCACATTATTGAGGAATAAGAACAAAGTTGAAAGACTGATACTACCCGATTTCAATACTTACTTTAAAGCTATAGTAATCAAGACTGTGTGATATTGGTGAAAGAATAAACAAATAGATTGGTAGAATAGAGAGCCCAGAAGTAGATCCACACAAATATAGTCAACTGATATTTGACAAAATAGCAAAGGCAATCCAATGGAGAAAAGATGGTCTTTTTAACAATTGGTGCTAGAACAACTGGTAATCCAGATTTTAAAAAATGAATCAAACATAGACCTTATATCTTTCCAAAAAGTTTACTCATAATGCTTTTTCCTCTAAGAATGGGAATAAGGCAAAGTTGTTGACTCTCTCCTTTCTTATTCAGCATATTGCTGAAAGCCATCACAATGAGGTAGGAAAAGTAAATATAAAGCATATAGATCGGAAAGGAAGAAATGAAACCGTCCTTATTTGCAGATGACATGACTGATGTGCATTTATGTACATTTTTATCTATGTATAGGTATCCCAAGGAATCTACAAAAAAATCTCCTAGACTAGGTAGTCATAACTTAAAACATTTGTGCTTAAAAAACAGCCAGATTTTGGAACCAAACCAGATATTCATCAAAGATATGAGATATACTAACCCAAACAATTGTATTTCTTTATACTAACCACGAACACCTGCAAACCACAGTACCATTTGCAATTGCCTAAAACAAAATTACACTCTTAGGTATAAATCCCACAAAATATATACAGACCTTGTATGGTGAAAATATTAATATAAAAACCTGATGAAAGAAATCAAAAATCTAAACAAATGGAGAGATGTACTCTGTTCATGAACTGGAAGACTCAACATAGTAATGATGTCATTTCTCCCCAAATTTATCTCTAGGTTTGACCCAGTTTCATTTAAAATCCCAGGAAGGTTTTTTGTGGATATAGGAAGCTTATCCTAAAATATTTCTGGAAAGGAAAATGAATAACAATAGCTAAAACAATTTTGAAAAGCCATAATAAAATGGGAGGAATCATTCTAACCCCATTTTAAGATTCATGTAGCTACAGGAATTAATACAGTGTGGTACTGGCAGACAAATAGACACATAGATCAATGGAACAGATCAGATTACCTTAAGTACTCCCATACAAGTACAGCCAACTGATTTTTGACAAAGATTCAAACTCAATCCAATGAAGAAAGGATTTTTTTCAACAAATGGTAGTAGAGCAAGCAAGTGGTCATCCATAGACCAAAAGTGAACCTCAACCTAAACCTCACATCCTATAAAAAAAATTAACTTAAAATGGATCACAGATTTAAATGTAAAACATAAAGCTATATAGCTTTTAAAAGAAAATATTCCAGAAAATCACTGGGACCTGGAGCTAGGCGAAAAATTTTTAGACATGACACCAAATGCACAATTCATAGATGAAAAAAAAAAAAATACTCAACTGTTAAAAAAATCCAATTAGACAGTGAATGAAAACTATAAATATTTTCAAAACAGCATTATACAAGTTCTAACCATGCACATGAAAATATGTTCGACATCATTATTCATTAGGGAAATGCAAATTAAAACCATAGTGAAATATCACTGCACACTTAACAGAACAGCTACAATAAAAAATAATGATAATACCGTATTCTGGCAAGAATGTAGATAAACTGTGTCTTTTATACATCTGGTAGGAGTACAAAGTGGTATAATTCTGGAAAATAGTTTGGCAGTTTCTTTAAAATATTAAAACATACACTTGCCATACAACCCAACAATTGTACTCCAGGGATATGTACATCCCAGAGAAAGGAAAACATATGTTGACACTAAGTCCTATAATCAAGTTTTCATAATGGCTCTATTCACAACAGGTACAATTTGGAAAGTACTAGAATATCCTACAGTGGGTTAATGGTTAAACAAATTGTGGTACATTCATACCATGGAATACTACTCAGCAATGAAAAAGAGGTGCACATTGATACATGTAACTACTTGGATGGATCTCAAGAAATTATGCTGTGTTAAAAAAAAACAACCCTATCTCTAATTGTCTTATACCGTATGATTTCCTTTAAATACATTTCAAAGTGATAAAATGATAGAAGTGGAGAACAGATTAATGATTGTCAAGAGTGGGGCACTGCAAAGTGTAGGTGAGGATCTTGAGATCGGTAGGTGTGGCTATCAAGGGGTAGTACATGTGGTCATTGTGGGAGATCTTTGTGGAACAGTTCTGTACCTCTGTTTTGGTGGTGAGTATGTGAATTTACACATGGTGATAAAATTGAATAGTCTACACATACACACAAGTGTATGTAAAACTGGTGAAATTGGAATAATGTCTGTTGTACCAATATCAATTTTCTGGTTTCAGTATTGTACTATAGTTATATCAGATGCTATGATGGGGGGAGTTAGGGTTAAGGGTACACAAAACCTCTCTATTTTTGCAAGTTTCTGTTAATGTTTATTTTTTTTATTTTTTTATTTTTTTGAGACAGAGTCTTGCTTTGTTGCCCAGGCTAGAGTGAGTGCCATGGCATCAGCCTAGCTCACAGCAACCTCAAACTCCTGGGCTCAAGCAATCCTGCTGCCTCAGCCTCCCACGTAGCTGGGACTACAGGCATGTGCCACCATGCCCGGCTAATTTTTTCTATATATATTAGTTGGCCAATTAATTTTTCTATTTTTATAGTAGAGATGGGGTCTCGCTCAGGCTGGTCTTGAACTCCTGACCTTGAGCAATCCGCCCGCCTCAGCCTCCCAGAGTGATAGGATTACAGGCGTGAGCCACCGCGCCCAGCCATTAATGTTTATTTTTAAATTAAATATTTATTTTAAAATCTAAAAATGTTTTAAAGTTTCCTCTTGATCTGTACACTCTTTCATAAAAGAGATAATTATCCCACAAATATTTAGGAGTATAGATAAAATCATTTTAACTAAAGGTTTTGGTTTCCAAACAATCCAAATTGTCCTGTACAGGCAAACTCTGATTGATGTAACTAATAGCATCATCAAAAATTGTCACTTGTTTTCCTCAGGAAACATGAATATTTAATAAATTTAATTTACATAGGGAATTTATGTTCATTTGTGGAGTAATTACTGGTTTAGCTAACAAATGTATATATTCTCCTGTTGCATGCAGAGATCATTTGCCAAAACCTTTTATTTTTTTTTTCAGCTTTAAAAATAGTTTATTTTAGTGCACCATCTGGGGGATGGTCATGCTGGAAACTCAGACTTGTGGGGGGAGGAGGGGAAATGGCATTTATTGAAACCTTAAAATCTGTACCCCCATAATATGCCGAAATAAAAAAAATAGTTTATTTCCACCTTCATAAACACATGAGCCTCTGACCATTCTGCAAGGCACCACAAATTAAATAAAAACGTGTATTAGAATATATTTGTCTTACATGATTTAAGATAAAGTAGATTTTAAAAGCAAATGGGTGCCAATTATAGGGAGTGGCAGGATTAGGGCAGGTAGCAGCAATAGGGTGCATGCATTTTCTACAGTGTTTACTGAGCCAAAACCTTTTATTTGCAGTTGCATTTTCTTAGTTTCATTATTTGCTACACTATGGCTTGTAATTGGCATGGTTAAATAATCCACCAAACTTTAAGATATTAAGCCTTATACTTTCGTTTAAATTTGTTGTATAAAATACCATAGAATGATTTCCAGTTTGATCATGTACTTTAAAATTCTGTTTCCAGATTTAATATATCAAATTACAATTCATAAATTCAGTATTTTAAATGAAAAGACCTATTCTTTCAAACATCAATGAATTATCCTCATTCATTGTGTGAAATTATGAATATGTCCTATAATATAAATGTGAAATATTAATTTTGTTTTTGAGTTATCAGATAATCATTTTTTTTTTCAAGACGGAGTCTCGCTTTGTTGCCCAGGCTAGAGTGATGTCAGCCTAGCTCACAGCAACCTTAAATTCCTGGGCTCAAGCAATCCTGCTGCCTCAGCCTCCTGAGTAGATGGGACTACAGGCATGCGCCACCATGCCCGGCTAATTTTTTCTATATATATTATTTGGCCAATTAATTTCTTTCTATTTATAGTAGCGACAGGGTCTCACTCTTACTCAGGCTGGTTTTGAAGTCCTGACCTCGAGCAATCCGCCCACCCCAACCTCCCAGATAGGATTACAGGCATGAGCCACTGTGCCCGGCCCAGATAATCATTTTTGAGCATTGGTGTTATTAATCAGATTTTTGGGGGGCTCCAGAGCAAATGGAATTATTTGGGAATAGCAGAGGATTACAATCTGGAATATGCATGTGATGACAGATCATAAGCATATCCAGGGGAAGTCAGGGCAAATGGGAAAATTTTAAAGACACGTAGAAGTAGTCTATGTATGCTGCTTTAAAACAGTTTGTAGGCCACAGAAACGCATTGCAACAACAACAACAAAAAAAGAAACGCATTGCAAGAGTTGTCATTTGTTCGTTGATAGAGATAGCCCTTGCTAGGTGTCATTTTACAAGTGGCTTATCTGAAAAACCGGAACCTTGAGGAAATTTTCTAAGTCTTGTTACCAGTCTGTTTACAGGAATATATTGCAGTAAGTCCTGAAACAGGCATGTGTGCATGGGGGCTGCTTCTTCATGGGCTCACCTGACTCCATTTTCCTTATTTGAATAAGTGACTCCATTTTGATACTAACAGCGTTCATATATCTAAAAACTCCACTATTATGACCCCATCGCTCCAAATTTTCCTTACTATGTTGTCTAAACATCACAGAGCCAATTGTAGTATATATACTTATGTGTGTATATATGTGTATGTATGTTCATATATTAACTATTTTTTATTTTGAAATATTAAGGAGGTACAGATGTTTTTGATACATGGTTTGAGTCAGAGCTATAAGTGTGGCTATCACCTGAATAGTGTCCATTTTACCCATTAGATGGGTTTTTGCCCTTCCTCTCCTTCCCCCTCCCCCCTGCCTGATTTCCAATGACTTTTACTTTATTCTGTGTACTTGTGTGTCCATCAGTTAGTTCCAGTTTATTAGAGAATACATATGGTGTTTGGTTTTCCATTCTTGAGATATTTCACTTGAGATAATGGTCTCCACTTCTTTCCAAATTGCTGCAAAAGGCATTAATTCATCCTTTCTTATGGCTGAGTAGCATTCCATGGTATACATAAACCATATTTTATTAATCCACTCATGAATTCATGGGCACTTGGGTTGATTCCAGATCTTTGAAATTGTGAATTGCGCTGCATTAAACATTCAAGTGCAGGCGTCTTTTGACTTCTTTTCCTTTGCGTAGATACCCAGTAGTGGGATTGCTGGATTGAATGGTAAGTGTACTTTTTGTTTTTTGAGAAATCTCCATACTGTTTTTCTTTTTTTTTTTTTTTTTTTTTTGAGACAGAGTCTCACTTTGTTGCCCAGGCTAGAGTGAGTGCCATGGCGTCAGCCTAGCTCACAGCAACCTCAAACTCCTGGGCTCAAGCAATCCTGCTGCCTCAGCCTCCCAAGTAGCTGGGACTACAGGCATGCACCACCATGCCCGGCTAATTTTTTTTTTTCTATATATATTAGTTAGCCAATTAATTTCTTTTGTATTTATAGTAGAGATGGGGTCTCGCTCTTGCTCAGGCTGGTCTCGAACTCCTGAGCTCAAACGATCCGCCCACCTCGGCCTCCCAGAAAGCTAGGATTACAGGCGTGAGCCACCG
>VSMD01092305.1:0-35161 GCA_008750895.1 Mirza zaza | reverse complement strand
AGTGATTAGAAGCTGGCATTTTGTAAGAAATTTCAATGTATATAATTTACAAGATTTTGGAAATTTGAGGCTGAAACTTATACTTAATTATTTTAACTAAAGGTATGTAGTGAGGTCAAACTTGAGGGATTTTTGTTCTCGTTATGATTTCAAGATTTAATAAACTTCCATTTAATTGCATCCAGCTTTTTTTTTTTCCTTTAAGAGCATCAGAAACAAAAAATACCCATCATCAACCAGAATTTTTTTGAAAAGGGAGCATTCATTTGTGGGCTCCTTTCAGGGCGAACAAGTCAGTTTCCCCAGACCCAAGTTCTAGGACTCTGACCCCGCAGGAACGGACAATTCTTCTCTATCTTTACCAATATCCTGTCTTTAGAAGGTGTCAGAGTTTCTAGGGATAAGGTTAAAAAATTCCACAGTGGGCGGGGAACTCTCTGAAAGGAAGAGGCTTGAGATCCAAACTCTTTCCTCTAACGTTAAGGGATTATTTGAACGTTTCTGACAGACTGAAGTAGCTTCCAAGTTTAATAATTCAACAGTCAACGAAGGACACAGTGTCAACCCCCACTAAGGGAGGCAGCCTTCCCTGGCAGTCTAGGGTCACCACTAGAATGGGGGACAGCTGGCTCTGGACTCGGCGTGTGGCCAGTGGCAGAGCCTACATCTACATCTCGTCCCCATTCCACTGCCCAGGGATCCTGATACAGGACACGGCTTGGGGAGAGTGATGTCTAGGGACAAGGTCAAAAAGGTCACAGGGCATCTCAATGAGGCTCCGGTCACCTCTCACCAGGGAAACATCTCCTTCCTGAGAAAATAGCACTAAAGCAACGGGCGCCATGCTGAATGGCCCGCCAGGCCCTGGGCACAGATCCTTCGGGCTTCCTGCTGCCCACCTGATTCCAAAGTGGGGTCTCCCTCCACTTCTGTCCCCCTTCTGCAAGGACTATGCTTGCGTTTAGTTCTACTGAGCTTTGCAGCAACAAGACAGAGAGCAACACTGAGCCCTCCAGCGGAAAGATCAGATTTCAGAGCGTTTACTGGTCATGTTGGTTTTTATTCTTCTCTTGGACGTGTTAGTAGCTAGGCCTGCACTTCTGGGTTGAATTAGAACTTGTCGTTTACACAGGAAGGCGGGAACCTAGGGAGAAGAAGAAAAGTAGCCTCTCCATGTGCGAATTGTGGATTGTGTCGTCAATTTATCCTGTAGGCTAATGGGAAAGTTACCCAATTTTGTACCCCTAACCTAGGAAGCAGAATACACAACTGCTACATGTGGTTTGTAATTCTGTAAGGTGAGTTCAGCCGTTCACATATAATTGGTTTATGCTCCTAAATTTCAAATTTAAAGAGCCCACTCTTTCCAGAATTAGCAACAGATATCTGGACCCTGTGAATCCCACATTATTATTTTAATTCAATTCTGAGCTTTGGCCAAAAGCACCTGAGCTGCTTCCCCTATGGGACATGAATTCAGAGAGTTTACTCCTTCCTTAGGACACTCCATGCTCTACTCACATTAGAAACACTCTGTGGAAACAGTGCCTAGCCTAGACTGTGATGTTAACAAAACAAAAAATAAAGGAAGAACAAAATTAATGCCATAAAAGTGCTGCTTATTTAGTAGAGGACTAAATGAAAGTGTTTTTGTGAAGTCTGAATTTTAAACATAAACAGATCTTCAGAATTCCCTTCTGAGATTCTTTCAGTATGTTAATGTTCCCTTGAAGCTCAAAGTTTATTCTTTGAAAAATTAGCCCAAAGAATAGCACATTGAACCTCGAAAGAATACTTTGAGATGCTTTCTCCTTAGGCATGGAATTTTGTTCTTATGGGGCTAAGATAAAAGATAGAGAAGGTAAGTTTGCATTAAGTCCCCAAAGAACATTGTTGAATTCAATTATTAGTTTTTGTAAAGAGTTTATATTCATATTTGAGATGAGTTTAGAATGGAGAATAACCGATTTTAAATTTAGTAAACCTGAAGTTTCAAAAAGTGGCATTGTAATTTTAAAGTTTATTTTTATTTTTTGTCATTTTTAATTTTACACACCTTTCCACAACTGACTTTAAGATGATATGCAGCATTTGGCTGAAACACTCTTCGGTATCTGTCTCAAGAGGAATATTAAATGAACCTGTTTCCTGCTTACTCCAGACTCCAAACTAACAGACTCTCTCGACAGAGCTTGAAGATTAATTCAAATGGATGCGGCTACATAGAGTGTCCACCAAGTACCAGGGAGTTAAGGGGCAGAAAAACAAGTAAGGCTTCGTTCCGGCTAGCTAGTTGCTCATAAACTCGTGGGTAAACATCATATACATAAAAGTAAGACACGATGAGAGTTAGAATGCAGGCGATGTGTGTTGGAGATTTGAGCAGAGAGAAATTCTTCTGGGTGGGAGTAGGGGGAGATGATCGGGGAATGACCAAGAAAAGAAAGAGCCAGGTCTTTAGAAAATTATCCTCCAAACCTGCTCCAATGTTGCTGTCCATGCGGAAAGAAGGTGGGGAAGGGCGCGTAAAGGGGCATCTTCTGGACACATTCGTGCAAATGCAAGCACCAAGGAAAGAGCATGGGGGTGTCGAGGAAATAATAAAAATCCCTGATTTATGAGTTTGCAAAGCCATCAACCCATTTGATTCTCGCAATAGAACCAGTGATGGAGACCCTGAGGCCATGATGAGATTACTGTCTTATTTAATAAGTAACAGGACTGACTGCACCTACACCCAGGGTCTGGGGCTCTGAGCAGCATGCTTTCCCTACCTGTGCTGCAAACAGAGTGTGAGGCAAAGGGTGGACTAAGGATAGGAAATAAACATGCCAGGTGGTTTTTATTTTTCTGAACTCCCTGAAAATTTAGAATTGCATGACACTATCGCTGTGAGTTGGCTGATTAATCCCCTGAGGAGATTGAATTCCTCCTTGGCAGGATGGTGGCCAGGGGATGTGAGGCCTTGTGGCCAGAATATTCTCTTCAGTAAGTTACCTGGCTACTGGTGCATACAGAATGAGTGGCTGGGAGGATTTTTCCTGCCATCCCAACTCTAACTTCTATTTTTCAGGCTATAAATCAAAAGTTTGGGGCATTTTTTTTAACAATGAAATTTTGGCAGTGCCACAGACACATCCGTAGTTGCTGTGCTTTCACTTGATTTCTCTTATAATTGATGACAAAACAGTGTACCCACAGGCTTTAGCATTGAAGCTGCAGGTTGTGAACTAAAATGCTCACCTCCCCCACCCCACCACCGGCTGACTGAATGGACCCTCTCGTGGCCAAAGGAATATTCTAGGGCAAAGTTGCCTGCCAGGAGGAGGGAGGTCAGACAAACCTTATCATGCCCCCCTCTCTTCTTGGAGACTTCCTTTGTAACCCATTAACAGGCCTAAGGATACACAAGACAAACCTACAGGTCCTCAATTTATGCAACAAATGGTGGCTTATCTCTGGTAAATAGTTTATGTTAAAACATTCCAAGTCTTTAGACAAAGCTTCATGTCTTCAGCCAATTACAATCTAAAGAATCTTTAAACCCACCTATAACCTGTAAGCCCCCACTTCGAGATGGCCCTCTTTTTTGGGCCAAACCAATGTATGCCTCCCACGTATTGATTGATGGCTTTACCAGTAACCCTTGTCTCTAAAATGTATAAAAACCGAACTGTGACACAGCCACGAGTCCACTTGCCCAAGGCCTCTTGGCAGTGGCTCCGAGTCTTGGTCCTCAAATTTGGCTCAGAATAAATCTCTTTAAAATTATTTTGCAGAGTTTGGCTTTTTTTCCCCGTTGACAAGGTGGTTGTACTGAAGATGGTGCTGTCTCCTCCATCGGCAAGCACAAGTGTGTATGGACTTCCAGAGTGAAACGTTACACCTCGGTCCTCATTCAGAGCCTCAGTTTCTTTGCCAGACTGGACACCAGAACCTCCTGCAGGGCTTCATTTTCAATTTGCTTCTTCCCTCCTGCTACTCATGTCTGCAGACGAGGATTCCCGCTCACCGTGGGGAAGTCCCCCAGGTGATTGTGATGATCCACGAAGCATGAGAAATACCACGTTAGAGTACCCAATCCACAGACCTATGTAAGTGCATTAAAAATAATTACTGAAAGGATAACGGATGCTTTCCTAATCATTAAATAAACAGATGAAATTGGCTATATATTACTCAGAAGTATATCTGTTCTAGCCATCAACAACTCAAGCTAAACGTAAACAAGAGAATTTAGAACTGCAGGAGGCTGTTGTTGTGCATAGGATTCTAAAACCTAGGAAGTAAACCTCAGATCCTTCCCGCTTCACGTGTGGTCTCAGACCAGCACCGCTGGCATCAACCGAGAGGTGTTTAGAAATCCAGGCCCACCTGGACCTACGGAATCAAAATCGGCATCCTCTCAAAGTCTTCAGGGCAGCTGCCTGGGTGGATAGAATCACCTGCAGCATTCTTTAAAATGCTAATTCCAGGGTCCTACCCCAGAGCAAATTATATCAGACTCTGCGGGTGCAGCCCCCACATGGGTATTTTAAAACCAATAGCTATTTTTATTCTGTAATAATAGGATTTATAGCAAAGAAGAGAAAGCTTTTCCATCCGTTGGGTTGGCAAGCCAGCAAAGACCTCCTTCCACCAGCGTGAAGGTGGAGTTGGATGTGCTCCTGCAGTCCCCACAAGAGGGGACACGCCTGTGCACTGGCAGAGGAGCGACTTATGGGTCTGACACCTGTGTGTACTCAGGACAGCGCCTGCATTTCTTCTCCCAGCATGAGATCAGACGGTGCCTTTGCCCATGAGCAGAGCAGGACAAACGGCCCCCGGGAGCCCACACGCACTCCTGGGATAGAGCCTCTCACCGTGGGAGCAATTTGAAGTCTGTCTCTTTCTTTCACCGGGGAATAGAAAACGTTCGTTATTTTTTCTTTTAACTGATGGAAGAATGAAGCTAACACATATTATCACGTCTCTAATCTCAGGGCCATTAATGATTTCTTTGTCTAATTTAGAGAGACAGGAAAGAAGGAAGTAAATATGTCATCAACATCCAAATTTTTCCTAATATTAAAAATGAGTATAGCTTTAAAAATAAAAATTTGCCATAATAGAATTTTATGAAGCCTTAAGTCTTATAAAAATCAAGGTCAGGTAATGTGTTCAAAGCCATAAAGCAGTACATTCGGTGTGTCCATTCAAATTTCTCAGGTGCAGACGAGGTTTTGGAGGGCACGGTTTCAGTGGCAGGGAATGTCAAACCCCAGTGAATCGCTGTGCAACATTAATCTTCATACTTTCCCCCTCCTTAACTCCCATTAAAAGATAGCTAATTCTTAGAAGAGGGTTTACTTTTATTTTGAAAGATTTCTCATAGCATTATGTGAGCAATGGCCCTATCATAGCCCTTCCCACATTAGGTGATAAAGAACTTAAGAGATAATGAAAATAGTCATCTCGTTTAAAAATAGCGTCACTTTTTCACATCTACTTATGTTCGTCCAGTGATCTACTATGTACAGAGGATATTTACATGCATCAGCATATTTAATACTCCTAATGGCCCCTGCATCATTATTTCATCTTAATTTATAAAGAGGTGAAACTGAAATAATTTCAATATTTTATCTTCGCACATTGATTTGGAGGTCACTTACCCTTGAATTACCACTCTCAAATCATTGAAGCTTCAAAGTTACCCTCAAGTTCTACGAGTGAAGTGGGGGCACCCGCTAGCGGACAGGTAGGTACAGCGGCTAGGAACAGCCAAAGGGACCTCCCTGTTCCGCAAGCTGGGAGTGCAGCTGGTGAAGGGAAAATCGTTAACTGTTAAACAGTAAAATGGAACAACGTGTACAGCAGCACAGTAAATAGTTCAGACAAGGAAAGCTTTAGGATATGGGATGATGGACAAAAAGGAAAAGGGACTCTGGACTAGGAGAGATGGGGTCCCAACCTGAACGTCACTACTTCACACCACAGTGGACCCTGGACTGGCTGCATTCACATGGAGCAGGAGGAACAAGCTTGAACCACCTCCCCCACCCGCCCAGTGCTAAGATTGACAGGCGAGCAGACTGCATGTCATACGTGGGACCTGCGCCGCTCCCTGCACACGGAGAGGTTTGGATGCTAAAACGACCCCAGGATGAGAGGCCTGAAAAGCGTGCGGTAGTTTGTGATGCAGCAGAGGTTTCGATTCTGGCATCCTCAGTACAGTACTTCTCTGAGTCTTAGCAGTCCTCTCCAGCTAACGTAGCTCCAAGTCGGTTAACTGCAGACACTAATTCTGAGAGCTCTTGGTTCAGAGTGTTCTTATGTTCTGCATAAATTCCCTCACCGCCATTTACTGACATTACAGCACTTATCGCATTGCATTTCAGTTATCCGTGAGCACCTCTGAATGCAAAACTAAACCACAGAGGTAAGGAACTGTTTTTACTTTACTGCCTTTGTTGTGGTGGTTTAATGCTTCTTTGCCATCCCCTCTGGATTTAGTCCAGTGCCTCATGCCCAGTCGGCACCAGAAAAATGCTTCGGAGTCTGCTCCATTGCTAACCAGAATTAGGGAGATGCCAGGTACAGAGCAATAGTCATCCAGGAACTTCCATGATCCTCCTGCCACCTGGGCTGTGTCTCTCTCATTTTTCCTTTTTCAACTTCGGAGCTGGGAGCAGGACAGGAGGAGTCTAAGAAATAGTCAGACGGGGAGAGTTGTGCGCTGTTCATTTAAATCAGTGATTGCAAAAGGATACCTTGAAGAACAAGTCCAGCCCAGAGCAGAATTGGCCAGCCACAACACAGGAGTCTTGTGCAGTTAACCACAAGCCCCACCCATCCCTATTATGTTGCCTTGCCACCCCGCTGATTTATGTTACCAGCCCTGCCCCCCAAAATCATTTGAGTTTGCAACCCCAGATCTAGGAAGCAATCAGAACCAAGATGAAATCAGATATAACAGCTGTCTGCTAGCTAATAATTTGGATTGGCAAACCATTTGGTTATTTAGAAGCTTTTAAAATACATTTAAGCAAACATAACATAGTTCTACGTGATTATCATGTGGTTTGTCTATGGGTCCCCCACATGTGCCTGCCAAGGTATGAAAGTTTAGTTATTAGAGTATAAGAACTTCCACAGAATATTTGGAAATATATACAATTGATTCTATTTTACATGTTCTTAAAAAAAAATCTTGCATGGATTTTAGGCCTTATTTTTCTCTTGGGTTAAAATGAATCTTTCAAATAAGCTTTGACAAAAAGATGAAAATATGTCTTTTCCACATAGATGCAGCACAAACATGTGTCTACTCCATTCAGATCCTCTTAGTAAAAACTCACCACTCGTACTGTGACCTTGGCAAAAGTCTGGAACCTCTTTGAGTCTTGGTTTCTTCATCTGTCAAGTAGGCATAAAAATACCTCCCTAATATGGTTTCCCTGAGAATTGAAGAATTAACCTGTAATGTGTTTTTGCTTTGTTTCAAGACCTCCTACAAGAGTTATACATGCATTAACTTGTGGATGTTCACAGTAACCCTATGGGTATGTGCTATTGATAAATTGCCCAGATTATACCCAGTGAGTGGTTGAGCCAAGGATCAAGTTGAGGCAGTCGGAGTCCAAAACCCATGTATTCTTGGCCCCTCTGCCGACTCTCCAGAGCAAACATGACCTGTACCTGCAAAGGATTCATAAGAGAGAGGTGCTTCCTTCTCTCCAGCCTCTCTGTGACATTACCACCTGATATTTTACCAGAAATTGCATGGAAGAGTCTATAATTCTAGAACAATGTAGAAACATCACATACGATGGTCCACAAAGGCACGATGACCAAAATATTACAGAATCAATTCTTAATTTTATTTCAAATGTTGGGCCCAGCTACAATTATTTCTATACCTTTTTTACCTACAATCAGAATTTCATTCATTATATTATACCACCAATGTAGCAAAAGTGGTGTTTTAGATATATAGGTCAAGAGAATTCATTAATTTTTTAGTAGAATGCCTCACTTGTCTCATATTTTTTGAACTCTGAAATACTCTGTTGATATAACTATAAATATTAGACAATTCTATCTTATATGCCCAATCTTGTTTCTAAAATTTTAACATTATCTGCAGAAAACTTTGTGGCATCTTTTATACATACGATCCTTCTGTAAATCATAATACCGTTGCTAGCCGTTTAACTTTTTCTCGAGAGTTGAAGCTAATCACGGATACTGGGCTGCACAATAATAGCATAGAACTGCATCGAAGGCTGCTAAGAAGGGCACAGCCGCTTTTCTCTTCCATTTGTCGTCTGCTTTGGAGGGTTTATATCTGCACTCTTAAAATCGGGTTATAAGCTATCCATCCTTGCATTTTTAATGTACTTTGCTTCTCTCAGACCCCCACACCCATCGGGGCCTTCTTACCACAGCTAAACTGAGAAAGGCAATGAACAACTCAGGATTTGGTGTTGAGTGTGAGAATAAATAAGACTGTTGGCCTAATGGGTTCTTTTACAGGTGAGTTGCATAAGCATTCATGCCGGGATTCAGATAGCTCATATTCTCACAAAGTAACTCAGCCTGTTTCAAGGTTCTTCCTAGTGTTCTAGACAGGTAGCTGCCAGGTGAGTGACTGCCGGGTAAAGGAGGATGAACTGTATTGTCTTTGACTATCAACGTGCTCAGAAGGGGGTAATCATTTGGCAGCAGCTCCATCTACTCGTCTCTATGGTCTAAATGCTCTATTGTAATTATCCTTCAACACACCTGCCTGCATCTGATGCCTGGTCTAGACGAGACGAGTGGCATTGACAGGTGTGATTCTGTCAGTCACAATCATCTTTCTGAAAATGATGGAAAACATGAACCATGGACTCCAAAAGGACTCTCAAGCCTTCAGTGTTCCTGATTCTTTAACAGTAGTGGCGGGGTGCAGTGGTTCACACCTGTAATCCCAGAGCTCTGGGAGGCCAAGGCAGGAGGAGGATCACTTGAGACCAGAAGTTCAAAACCAGTCTGAGAATCACAGGGAGACCCTGTCTCTTCAAAAGAATTTTAAAGATTGTCCAGGCATGGGGCGTGCACCTGTAGTCCTAGCTATCAGGAGGCTGAGGCTGCAGTGAGCCATGACCGTGCCACCGCACTCCAGCTTGGGGGACAGCGCGAGACCCCACCTCTTTAAAGAACAACAACAAAAAAAATGCTCTTCCTGTCAGGAAGCTCTTTGCTTAGAAAGAACTGGATCAGTGTCAGAAATGAGCCGAAAATGGCTGGACCTTCACAGGTGACTGGGGTGAGTTATAATGAAAAGTCACCAGGGTCTGCGTGTCTGCTAACATAACTCAGATGACAAACGTCGAGTGGAAGAGCTGGTTGTGTGTGACGTTAGGAGTGGATTCAATTAAAAACACCTTATCAAATTAAAAGAATTACAGAGGATCCAGAGAGTTCCTGAAAGCCTGCTGGGTACGTTAATCACAGGGACGACAGAGCTTGGTCCCTGCATGAAGGAGCTCTTGGAACACAGCCACTGTTGCTTTTTCCGCACCGAGTCCCTGGGATAGTCTAAAAATTAGACCTCGTTTTTACTGCCAAGTTCTCAAAAATTAGCCTTAGGCCCTTGATGCTTAAACAAAGAATATTCCCTTTTTTTTTTTTTAATGTTTTTAGAGAGTGGAGGAGAATTTGCTTTAGGGAATTATTGCTAGAAAATCTGATTTACTTTTTCTCGATTGCTCTCAAAACTCCTCCTACTTCATGCCGCCTGGTTACCTTCTCTGTCCTCCAGCTGGGGGAAGGGGGGAGGGGTGGCGCGTGCAGAGCCTGGACATTTTTCCCTGCAATGACATTTTAATGTGCAGGCTACCTGTCATCTGCTAGAACTTTGTCCTTCAGTCTGCCCATTTTTCTTCTCAGCTTCTCAAAGCATCGCAAGACAGGAATCTTAAAAGAGGTCAAAGTTGGAGCAGATTCTGAATTAGTGCTACAGATTCAGGTGGGCAGAAGAGTCCTTGAAAAGGGTGAGTGGATTAGCATATGTGCCCCAGAATGGTGCTATGCCCCCGACAGAGGCCTGAGAATCCTGCCGGCCGTGTTGTCACGGACATGTGTGACATACTGCTCAGTGGTCGTGATTTCAGAAAATAGTTCAACATCAGGTTGAAGAACTTTCATATTTAGGATACATTATGCAAAGGTGCACGACTATAAAGATGTTTCTACAACCAAAAAAAAAAAAAACATGAATCAGGGGAAATGGTCAAAGTGTTTCTCAGTGTGAAATTAGACAATTTAACAAAGCGTGTTGGTGCGCAGATGACCTGGGAACTTTAATGACACCATTCGCTGTAGAAGTCATCTGCCCACTGTTCCATTTATCCAGCACTCACTGAGCACCTGACGGCTCCCAAGCATGTGCTGGACGCCGGCGAACCTCCACAAATAAGCCTTTGCTCCACTGTCGAGGAGCTTACAATCTAACTGATGAGATACAGAGAGTATTTTTTTCACATAGTGCTCAGGCAGAAAAATACACCAGAGTTATAAAATCGCAGAAGAGGAAGCCACCAACCCTGCCTTGTGAAGGTCTACGAAATGCTCTGCACGCCGATGTGTCAAGTAAGACGAGGTGCTCATCAGGGTGGAAGGAGTTTGTGCGTTTATTGCATGTGTGGACAAACGATGCAGGACGTCTAGCAGAGAAGTAGGCAGTGACAGGATGGTGGAGACGTTTGCCGGACTGTCAAGTGCGGAAGGACCTATGGGGATGGAGAACTACAGAGGGCTCCGGAGCACCAGAAGGAAACGTCCAGTTCTCACGAGTGAAGAGCAGACGGCGCCAAGGGCAGGGTGTGGGGCCAGCGGTCCTCAGTCATGGGGCAGGATGAACATGGGGTTAGGTGTTTCCCAATGGACTCGATACCTGCACAGACCACCGCCATGATGGCAGAGAGGGCTCTTGACCTCCGCACAAGAAAGCATCCAAACGCAGGGGCACCCGGGAAGCAAAGACGTTTATTAAAGACAGAGTGTGGGAAGCATACTACACTCTCAAACCCGGTAGACAGAGGACTGCTGCAAAGGAGGCGAAGCCAGCGTGGGCTTGGGTTTTCCCTTTTTATATTAAGAATCCCTAATATTAGTAATATGCTAAACTGGGCATGGAATATTCATGGGTTTTCCGGGAAAGGAGTGGAGAGTTCCTGGAACTGAGAATCTTTTCCCCTTTGGGTCTATATAGGGCAATTTCCAGGGGTTGCCATGGGATTTGTAAACTCTACTGGCACAGTGGGTGTGTTATCTATCATGCCGATGAGGCCAGTAGTGCATTTAAGGACACCATTGCCTGAACCATGTGCATGCTCTAGTTAAAGGCATTCCCTCTCTGCTTCACGTAAGGATGTTATAGTCACAGCAGAATCACAGAATCACTAATGGGTCCCTACTGGCTGCACCTCTTGTTCTGCTGGACTTCTCCTCCCAAACCCCTGGGGCATCCAACTCCTGCCTCAGACTACAGAAGAAGGGGTCAGAGATTTCTGAGTGAAAAGTGACGTACTTGACCATGCGTTAGATGGAAAGAGGGATACTTAGGAGGTCTGGTAGGTTTCGGTGTAAGTAACAATGTTAACTGACACAGAGTAGACAAAAACGACTTTCACTGACCACGTGTGCACTGGAGCAAGCGTCATGCTAACTGCTTTGCATGGGTCACCTCGCTTCTCCTATACAGTACGCCCATGGAACAAGGCACTAGTCATGTTTGCATTTTACAGATGAAAAAATCAAGGCTTAGAAAAGTTAAATAATTCCCCCAAGTCATACAATATTAAATGGCAGAAAGAGCAATACATCGCTGCCCTGCTTGGTCCTGCACTTGTGTGACGTGGCAACCACTGGGCATACTGGGTTGATGATGCCTCCCACCTGGCTCTCTCTTCAATAGCATTCAGACTTGTTAACGGGAAGATCCGTACCCTGCCTACTTCAAATTTCCTCTAGTGTCTATTAAGTGCCTAGCATGTGATAGTTACGAAAGCAAAGTTTGTGATCTGGGACACAATTAAGGCTTCGGCATAGAGCTGGTGACACTACTGCCATAAAATGTGATTTTATCATTTATTCGTAACTCTCTCTCAAATTCCTCATTCGCTCATGATCGCTCTGACCTAGAGCAAAGCAAGATCCAAACGAGGACAGAGACTGCCAAGAAAGTGCCAAGGGGCCCCAAGGAGCATGTGAGGGCTCTTGGTCCACGTCTCCCGGGTCCCAGTGCAGCCCTACGCCCGACATGGGGACGGGGCCTAGGGAGTGCCATCGCCCGTTGTCCCAGCTCCCGTGGGCCCACGCTGCCCTGCAAGCTTTGAGTGGGGTGTGATGCGGAGGTAGGGCCAGGAGCAGGGACTTGCTCCTTCCTGCTTTGCCTCCTGCTTGTGTCCAGGTCGCCCCAGCGCTGGTTCTTCACCAGGCAGCACGAGCGTTGGTTTCAGGTTCCACTTTTCAGCGTGGCCAGAACCAAAGTCAGATGTCCTGCCAACCGGGGCCAGTGAGTGCCCCCGCCCTGGAGGCTGGATTCCCCACTGCTCATTCCCTCCACCCCAGACTTCCCTCATCCCCACGGCCCTGGGTACAGCTGTTCCTGCAGCCTCACTCACTGTCTATCTTCTGTGCTGCCTCAGTGTCCCCTTCTGCCTCCATAGTCCTCCAGTTCATGCCCAACCACTTCCTCATAGTGCAGTTCCCTCTGCTAAAATAACCAGCTTCGTCTCTGTTTCCCTGGCTGGACTGCGACTGAGAGAGCAGAAGGTATTTATTTCTTCACTCCATGGCTGATGGGAATGTTTAGGTCCCTAATGTAAGGTTTCTTGGCAGCGGCAAAAAGAAAAGACAGACAGAGAGAGAGAAAGAGTGAGGCCAAACAACGTGGCTTTATTTAGTGCTCCCGGACGAGGTTCTGGGGCCCCAAAAGAGGAGGGGCCCAGAAGTCACCCCTGTTTGAAGGAGCTGTGGCCTTTTATACCATTTGGGCCAGGCTAGGGACTTTTGGCGGGAAGAGCTGGGGTGACCTTTGGTGGTCATTGAGAAATAGGAGGGGCTGGCGGTATTTGCAGAATCCAGGAGCCAAACCTTTCTTGTCCCGGTGTGGTAGTTTTCAGCGGGGCATTCATCCTTGGCAGGTCCTTGTCCGGTCTGGTCTCATGAGCCTTTTCTTTTTTGATCTAGTGAAGGGAGGGGGCCCGCCACCAGCCTTACACCTAACAAAACTGTCCTCACCTGCACAGGAAGCTCTCTGACTCCGTGGCGGAGCTGTAGGCCTCTTGGCCAGGGGTACTCAGTAGCCCGCGTGAGCCTACGGTGTGAGTTTAGAGAGAGGAGGGCACCACATTCAGACCAGAAAGGATTTCCTCTGTCATTGCTCCTTCCTGAGCAATGTGACTGACCTAGTGTGCTGAACATCAGAGAAGCAAAATAAAACAGCTGAAGTTCCTAACTCGTTCTTTTGTTTTCTTAAAATAGCAAACTTCCATGGTCTGTTGCTTTATGGACAAGCTGCTCAACTCCTGCCTAAGAGACATAATAGAAATGGAGTCTTGAAATGATGTCGGAGTCAAGCACTCCTACTGATTGTATGAGCATGGACGGTATTATTGATTTTCTTAAATATAAGTATTTGCTATGATCTTGATATCTCCCTCTAAAAGACAGAAATCTCCCTGTTCCACAGCGTCTGAGAGCATCCTCACGGTGTAATGATTACCTGCTTTGTTTCAGCTAATCGGTGGTGTTTCATATGCTTGGCACCACTGACAAACAGCAGGCCAGGACAAACCACTGTTTAAATGCCAGCAGAACCCCTGAAGGGCTGTTAGCTTAAAGAGAGAAAATTACCTTTGGTGCTGCTCCGTATCATTGGGCATTCAAGTTGTTCCATCAGGATCTCTGTACATCATCCTAAGGATTGCTAAAGGACAGTCAATGTAGGAGAGGAAAGGAAAGGCGAGAAGAGGAGAGGAGAGGGGAGGGGGGGATAAGAGGGGAGGGAAGGGGGGAAGATAGGAGAGAGGAGAGAGAAGGAGATGGAAAGATGTCAGAATTGGCACGCAAAGAAGGATGGCGTGATCAGGTGATTTGCACCACCATAGTTAGACAGGTAAGTCAGGGTGCAGCCCGGGTGTTGCACACTCAGTAAAGAACACTCAATTGTCTACGGCTGTACCATCCTGAACGTGCCCAATCTCACCTGATCTCGAAAGCTAAGCAGGATCAGGCCTGGTTAGTACTTGGATGGGAGAACACTCAATCAGCCACTTGTGGTGCAGAGATGGAAACCAGTTCAAAGAGAGAAACTGATTTTCCCCAGGTTATACATCTAGTTAGGAGCAGGGAAGGCCTAGAATTCAGGTGCATGGACATCGAAAATAAGGACACCTTCTACCCACATCTAGGTCATCACTCACTTTAAATTTGGGCTTTTTTGTGTTAGGCCAAAAGGCACCAAATTTTTCTGTAAAAGATGAGATAGTACATATTTCAGGCTTTGCAGCCCTGCTATCTGCATAACAGCTACGCAGCTGTGGCTTCGCAGCATGGAAGCGGCCACACGTGAACAAACACGTATGGCTGTGTGCAGATAAACTGCATTTATTTACAAAAACAGGCAAGAGGTCACATTGGGCGCACAGAGTGTCATTTGCTGACCTCCGAGTTAGGTCTCAGTGGCAAAGAGACTGAAATAACTCAGGTTAAACAAGTCAAGTTTCACATCTCTCACACGTAAGTGTCTCAGCAGACCGTGTAGAGCTGATAGAACAAGCTGCTGGTGGCCGGGGCCAAGAAGATGTGTTCTTTTTGCTGGGAATCCTTGATGCAAGGCCCTCAACTCTTTTCCCCAGATACCTGCTCTGGCCCCACTTCTTAGCTCTGAATTCCAGCCAGTAGGCACGAGAAGAGGAAGCATCATTTTCTTCAGAAGTTGCTCATCACTTTCACCCACACTTCGTGGGGCACTGTTCAGTCACCTGGCCACCTCTAGCTGCAAGAAAAGTTGGGGACATAGGTGCAGATTTTGGACAGCCAACCACCCTTGCAGGTTCTACTGCCAAAGAAAGAAAGACAAAATGGATATTGTAGATCAGCCGTGAATGTGCCCTCAGCAGATATTTAACTTAGTAAGGAATTAGAGTACCTATCAAATGAAGCTGCTTTTTCCCAGTCATGTAAAGACCAGTTGGCTAATATTACCTTTAACAACAGCTGCTTCAGTGACACTCCACCCTTTTTGTTACTTTCTAGTCGAATGAGTGTAGGCTGTGTAGCAAAACAGATCTGGTTTTATTCCACTGCTCAATAACTGTGTTATTGAGCTAACCCTCAGTTTCCTCACCTGTGACATGGGCCTTAAGTAGATCCGGATTAAAGAAGAAGATTTATGTAGAGGTCCTGGTTTATAGAAGGACATCAATAGATCGATAAATATTAGTTGTTCTCCGTCTTTATTATAAAACAGGGAGCTAAATGGCATGCTAGTGCATGGATAAATTTTTCAACACAGACAAGTTAAATATGATCAAACATCCGGTTATGATTCTTTTCATGCTTTATGACTCTTTATCGATAAGTCAGTCTGCTACCCCACCATTGTGGGTCACAGCACAGGGGAAAGAATTGCTTTGGATTTTGGAGAACATGGGTTTATCTTCTGCCTCTCTGGCTGGCGTGCCGGGGGATTAAGAACTATAATTACTCAGCTGGCATTCCTCAGGTCCTTTTAAGCTTTAAGATTCTAATCTCTCACCAGGAAGCATTTCAATCCTCTTTTTCATAAACTGAGAAACGAGATTTTCCTAATTTCTTTTTACAAGTCCCTGCACATACGATGATTCTCATCACAACTATTAAACATTTTTATTTATAAAATGAATCTTGGGCCTTTCCCCATCATGGATTCTTGCTGTACATGTCCGAATCGGGTACACAATTTGAGAAGCTTCACTTGGTCAAAATCCTAACGTCACATCACTGAGCACCAATCTTAGACAAGCGATTAAAGGAATTCATCCTGAACTCCCTCGAGGGCCCTTTCTGGACAGAGATCTGGGGTCTCCACTCCAGGTAGTCCACACTCCACCCACCGAGGCTGCGTTTCCATTTCTTCATAGCATGAATGCCCAAAGGAAAAAAGCCATTGAGATATGTCGCACATTGGCCCAAAGCTTTCTCCCTTTTCACAGACAAGATAGCAAGTTATGGATTTTCAGGCTTCCCACAGTCAGCAGCGAGAGCTGGTTCATCAGGAAAGGTGAAAAAGGCAGGCGTGACATAGGGTTTCTCTTGGAAGTAATGCCTGCGGGCAAAGTCGCAGTGGGAGTCAGACAGGTTAGTGTGGGCAGAGACGCATTCTGGCAAGGAGCAGCAGGCTGGACGGAAACAAGGAGGCACAGGACTGATGGCGTGCAGAGACAGCTACAGCTCTCGCTCGCAGGGCAGGGTGCCAGGCATGTGGCTGCAGGAGCAGGAGAGGAACTCGATGTCAAGTCGAGCATACTTTCAAGAGCTTGGGCTTCATTTTATAAGCAATCAGACCTGTAGGGAGAAACGAGCATGGTCACATCCACCTTTCGATGGTCATTGTGCCACTGCGTGAAGGTTGGTCTGAGGGGCCAGAGGCTGAGCCCAGGTCAGGGGGACAGTGTCGTGTCATGGTGAGGACTGGTGGACATCTGTGATGGGCCTGGAAGTCACTGTGGAGAGGGTGGGGCAGATTCAATCATTATTCCAGAGGTCACAGCAGTGGGACCTGCCTGATTTCACAGTGACAAGGGACCAGAGAAGTAGACAGCAGGGGTGGGAGGAAGAGGGAATTCATCCCGAGAGAGGTGTCTTAGAGAGCAGAAAAGAAAAGAGTAGGGTTAGGGTTAGGGTTAGGGTTAGGGTTAGGGTTAGAGTTAGCATAAGGATTGGGACCAGGGAAAGATGAGTCATCCCAGAAGAAAGTCATTTCCTCCTCCTCACAGGGAACAGAGAGTGTCCCAGGGTAAGGAGACTTCTCATGCTATATACAGCACTCCCCTCATCCCTTCCCTTGTACGTTCACCCTGTGCATCGGTGTGTCCCCACGTGGAGCACATAAATATACTCACAGCATATTCCTACAGACAGTCGACATGGCCCAGTGTATGCTAGGAAGGGAGGTATCCAGGCGGCAAAAGCTGTCTGGTAGTCAGGAGGTCCTAAATTTTCTATAATATTACTGCCTTTGCCATTAACTTACTGTTTTATCTTGGGCAAGACTATCCATCTTCACCTAGAGGCCTAATTTCTTCATTTATATCAGTAGGTGCCAAATATATTTTCTGGACAAGAACAAATAGACAATGTTTGAAGCTTTGTGATACACACAAGTAGTCAACTCTGCTGCCATAGCATGAAAGCAGCCTTAGACAATATGGAAACAAATGGTGATGGCTGTGTTCCAATAAAGCTTTATTTACAAAAATAAGCAGTGGGCCAGATTCAGGGCTTAGTTTGCCAAGCCTCAACTTCTACTATGTAGTGTTAGACAAGGTGGTTTCTAATTGTTTTTTGCAAATGTATATAATTTTGTATTCTTTCTGTAGTGAAAAGTCATGTGGGTTTTGTTGTGGGATTTGTTTGTTTCTCTGTGGGTTTTTTTTGGTTTATGTTGTTTTGTTTGGTTGGTTTTATTGCAAATATTGCAACTAATACTGGTATGGGATTAGTTACAGAGAAAGGGGTTGTTAGAAAGCAAGACCGCCCCTCATGTTTTACCCCTTTTGTTGCCCCTTTTGCAGAAGCTGGTTTTCCCTTCCCTTCTCCGCCACGTCAGGATGCAGCAAGAGGTCTTCATCAGAGGCCTACCAGATACACTTGCCCAGTCTTGGACTTTCCAGCCTCTAGAACCATGAATCCAAATCAACCTCTTTTCTTTATAACTTAGCCAGTCTCAGATGTTCTGCTATAGCAACAGAAAATGAACTAAGACAGATGCCCACTGAGAAAGCAGTTTATAAATTGAGTTATTATCATAAGTCTTATGGTTGAATGTGTCCCCTAAAATTCACATGTTGAAATTTAACCCCCAATGTTATAGTATTAAGAAGTAAAGCCTTAGGAGGTGATTAAGTTATGAAAGTGGAGCTCTCATGAATAGAATATGTGGGCTTATAAAAGGGCTGGAGGGAGCTACAATGGTCCCTATTTGTCCTTCTTCCTCTCACCATGGAAGGATGCAACACTCCTCTCCTCTGGATGGAAGAGCAACAGGTGCCATCTTGGATGCAGAGAGACCAACTCCTCACCAGACACCAAACTTGCTGGTACCTTGATCTTGAACTTCCCAGCCTCCAGAACTGTGTGAAAACACACTTCTGTTCTCCATAAATCGCCCAGTCTGTGGTATTTTTTTTTGGCAGCACAAATGGACAAAGCCAATAAGCATCAAAACCAGAGTCTGAAGAAAACTTAGTCATCCAGATGACAGTGGACAGCAATAGGATGTGGATCCAAATCTTCCTCAAGTTTATGTTTCAGATGTGCAGTTAATTTTATCTTCCCTATTTTCCCATATCTTTACAACAAAGCCATTACCTAAGAAATTCTGAGTTTGTCTGTTTTTGCAGCATTCCAATCATGACCCTGGCTTCCCTCAGTCTCAGGTGCCATCGTCTCCCAGCCATGCTATAGCCACTGACTTTCCTAGGGTAAAATGCAGGTCACCTGGCCACCCACCCCATACTCTTCTCCCAGAGCCACTTCCACATGGCCTGGATGCTTGACCCTCTGCCAAGAAAGGCATTTATTCTATCCTGCTCCTGCCTCAAAAATAGTATTGAAGGTGGGATTTGAAGATCTCGGAGATACTCTTTCACCTCCAAATATCTGTACCACCTCAGTCACTGCATTGGTTCCATAGGAAGCCACCTGCCAACTACAACTTGGAGAAGTGAAAGACCCTCAAAATTATCATGCACACCCATCTGCATCCATGCTTTCGTGCCTAGAAATTTTTTGGCAACTGATTGCTCTGAGCCAATAACTTTGTAAAGTGGAAAGGATAATGGAATAGGAGTCAGGGGAACTCAGTCCTAGAGCCTGATTCACCACACTATTAACCATGATACCTCGTAGAGAGTATTTCACATCATTGAACTTCACATGTCTAGTGTGTAAACCGGGAGTTTAACCCTTGCTTCCACAGACCACTGGTGGGGTAGAGGCAATAGTCAAACTAGAGTATATGGCATTTGTTACATATGGCAGATTTTAACATATGGTTTTCAAAACCTTTCCTAAAGCTGATGATGGATTCCTAAAGCTCATGCTGTCAGTTGTCAACAGTTTTCACAGGTAGACATGCACACATATATAGCGGGGTCTTGGATGGCTCAGTTGGCAGAGCAGAGGACTCTAGAAGATGAGCGGTGATAGATATATATAGATACCTACATTACAGGACTGTTGGGAACATGGTATTGAAATTATTTCTTAAACTTCACTGCCTGCATTTGAGGGGTGACGACATAATTTACGTTAGTGGGAGTGTGTCTCTCTCATTTAGGAAAATACTTTCATGGCCTTTAGGTTATATAAAGATCTTAAGTAACTGAGCCAAGTGTAGATGGAAATGGAAGAAGACAGAGAGAGCAATCATTTTACAGAACACGCTTTACTGCAGGGCGGGGATTACATCACTGTAGAGATTTTATTTTGGTCTTAGGTGATTTCCTTTCCCTGGTAGACCCAAGAAAAGTTGTATGAGAGACCTGGGACTAGGAAAAGGGCAAAACCAGGAGCAGAGGGCTCTGTTCTGGGGAGGGAATCCAAGCAATAGGGTGATAGGCCAGTGGCCAAGGAGCAGGTCAGCCACTGGGGGAACTCAGGAAAGGCACTGTTAACAGATGTTAAGCTTTTAGGGTTTTGTTTTTAATTCTTTGAATCTAACTGCTAAGGAGAGCTTTGTTAACCATTGCAGCTTCTCAGCTTTGTCACATAGCATGGGAGGATGGGTCTGTGTCCATGCTTGAGATGGGGGAGGGAGAAAGTGAAGCTTTCCTTCCTGCCAAGACTGCCCTGAGTCCCCTGGAGAAGACAACTGTGATTGGAGCAAGCAGGCAGGAGTGACACAGTGGCTGCAGGACTCGTGAGCCCTAGCAAGATGGCTTTGTGGAAGAGGAAGCCCGGGGTTCTCAAAACCCCAGCAGCTCCCAGAAAATCCAGCCAAGGGAGCCCAGTAAAAGCGGGGGAATCTCTGCACCCACGCACAGCTCAAATGTTTCCCTGAATGTCACTGTACCGGAGGATCTGTGATGCCCAGCCAGCCTGGAGGCCCTGTGCCTACCCACACAGGCGGAAGTCTTGCTGTGGAGATGCAGCTGCAAGATACAGCGAAAAACAAAAGTGGGCTTTAGCCTGTGTGCATCGGGAAAGTGGATTAAATTCTGGAGCTCAGTTTCCTCCGTGGTAAGCACTTGCAGGGCTGCTGTGAGAGGCAGTGACGGTGTCTGTGAAGCGCTTGGACACATTTAGCAAGCGGCGGCCACCACCAAGTGCACGTAGACACGCATGGCCACACCAGCTGCGGCTGACGGAAGTTCAGAGAGGCAAAAACTGAGAGTTTACTTTTGGACACCCTTATGTTTGGAGCTCAGCCTTCTGCAGGACAGTGACCGCCACGCCTAAATCAAGCGGAGGGCCTCGGACTCCACGGGCATTCGACACTGAACTGCAGAGCACCTTCCGCACAGCCCAGCAATTTATCTCTGGGTTAATATGAGGTGATGATTTCAGCCTACAAATCCCATTAAGTCTGAAGCCTGGTTACTTCGAGATAATGCATAAGAAACGAGGTTGTCATGGCAATTTAGATCCGAGACTCACGCCCAATCCCAGACTCCAGATCTGAAGCTCGGGAGACAGGACATTCTCCATGCTTCATCTTTAATGCCAGAATTTCCTTCTTCCAGCATCCAGTCTCTATTTAGAGTGTTCAAATGGTGCTCTGAGGTGGTAATTAGAATTCTAATATAATTTTTTTTTTAATTTTGGGAAATTTCACATTGGAAAACTCTATGTATCTAAAACATTTTGGTAATGACTATTTTGTAATCTAATATATAGTTTGAGGTAAACAGAGGGATAATTTTCGAGCACATTTCTCCTGACAAATGTGCACCACCAAACTGAGCTATTCTAAATAAAACCCTTTCATTATCTAGTTCAAGGTTATATTTTCAACATTCGGCACATAAAACACACCTCTCGCATTTGAGAACTCTGCCACCAAATTTAACTCAGGCACATCTCTCAGGTTCCTCTTTCTGACATGATTGCCTTTATTATTGAAAGGTACACGTATGTCCCGGACTGTTCGAATCGTGACTTCTGAACAAATAGGACAATCACTTTATCACGAGACCTTTCAGAGAAGGTAGGAGGGTCTAAATTGTTTACCCTGCTGGCTGAGAGTGTGATAGCCCAAGAATTACATGCTTTCATATGCTACTCTAGCTATTTCAAGTACCCTTTTCGACAGTTTTTATTTTTGTGTGTGTGCATTTATTGTTTTCAGAGAGCACAGGTTTTTAAACGCAGGGACACAGCTCTTGGCTTTCAGACTAGGACCTCAGGATCTGTCCCTTGACCCAGGGGTGGAGGTGTCATCGTGGCAGGCTTTCCTGACATTTCTGTGTCCTCAAGCACCAGTGACCACTTTGTCTAAGAAAGTGCTTCTTCATGAGGGATATGTGCTTCATATTTCCAAGGGTATAAAATGACCTTCAGTCCCACCGACATGTTTTCCTGCATAGTGTCTGCAAATTCACCTACAGTGAAAATCTTTAGGCTCTGGGAGATTTTTTATTAAAGATCAAACCAAGCTGAGAAAGAGAAACCTTAAAAATGCTTTGGCATGGTTACAAATATCATTTAGAAAATATTCTTTAAAAGAATAGTTAGCAGTATTCAAAATAACACCATTTGCAGGTATCACTGTTGTCTCTGTTGCACAGATGAGAAGAGCGGAACTCAGGAATGTTCTGAGGATTCCCAAATTCACAAAACCAAGACACTCGTGGCCATTACCAAACATTCTCGGGTTGTGTTAATTTATTTATTAAACTTTACTGAGAAGCTAACATATGCCAGACATTTTAGCCTCTTTGCTAAGGAATAAGCTTCACTGTCCTAATCTTTAAGAAGTTCATAGTGACCTAGGCAGACAAATATGTTAGCCAATAAATTGCCATACTACATAATAAATGCTATAAGAGAAGAGCATTCGTTCTCTCAAGGAGGCCAGGGAAAGCTCCCAGGACGGCTCCTAGCTGATCTGGGGCTGGGGGTGTCCTGGCTTTCTGTGTCTCTCTATTATCTGTAGCTTTGGTTTTGTTCCTTCTGAAAATTCCTTAAACTTCTGCTCACATGCGATAAATATAAGATGATTTTTTTCCCTCCTTCTTCTTAAACACATCAACTCTTCTGGAACCCAATAGACTTTTCTCACCTACTCACCATGAATTAAAGAATTTCCTATTTTCAACAAATATATAAAACCTACTGTATTCAAAGGGGGACTGGCCCTTCCCAGTCACCCTCCCTGCAGTGTGAGGGGCCCGTGCTCGAGATATTTGGGGAGCAGCACTTCCAGAGCGTCTGCAAACCCAAGACACAGTAGGCACGGTTCTCTGTCTTGTGATCAACAGTCATCGTCCTCTGAGAGTGAATGTAATTTCTGGAGATGTCCAAAGCCTTTCAGGACGAAGGGAAACGAGGGAAGTGACTGAGCTTGAAATTGCCATTCATGGCCTGACATGGAGTGGCCGTCTAACGTACTGAACTGAGCTCGGTACTCTATGAGGTTTTTGGAAAATGCTCCCTTTGAAATTCTGCAAGAGGAACACCAAGGGTTTCACGCAGATTGCCAACATGAGGGCCTCGCCTCTTTGAAAACTAATTTATTTCAAAAGCTTAAAAACATGCCACCACCTCTCCACTTGGCCTTCACACTTAGCACCATTAGCTATGTGGCTTCCCAACTTAACACCAATATTTTATAAATATGCTTGTAGAAAATATTATCACTAGAGAGAGAAGAGAAGAGAGAGACACACCTACAGAGGTGCAGAGAGAATCACTACACATTTTCTGCCTGGACACATTTCAATACAGCACATATATCTTCTCTCCTGTCTAATGTAGGAGGAAGAAACCCAACTGCTTTTTGTGTCTATTTATTTCTCTCTCTCTCTCTCTCTCTCTCTCCCCACACACACTCAAATTAGAGTGGTCTCTCTAAAACATAGGGCGGGCACTCGTGTCCTAGAAACTCTACAGCGGTACCATCTGCTTCCCAAGAAAGTACAAAGTCTTCAGTGTGGCCACTGGTCCTCACAGTCAGGGCCCAAATTTGCCAGCCTGATTCCTCTCCGTATCTCTGTACTCACCTGCCACCGTAAGAAAAGCCAAAAGTCTACTACCCTCTAGTAAGTACGACGTATTATTTCAGTCCTTCATGCAGGACTTTTTTTGCTTAGAATGTGCTCTTACGATTTTTCTTGTATCCAAAACGCCTTGTGTTTTGATGTCCCAGATGCATGTCTCTCTGTTAACCTGTCCTTGACGTTCCCCTTGTGGGAATGACTAGCTCCTTGCTCAACCACTCTACCTTATAGTGTTCTTCTCCCTACTTAACGTGATTTTTTCCAAACCGCCTTGCACTTCACTTAAATTGTTTTCATGCCTGATTTTCCCTGTAACATTAGAAGCTTCTCGTGTTCAAGTAGCATAACGTGTCTTATCTCTGAGTTCTAGCTCAGACAGCGCTTAACAATAATGAAAGTCGATTGAATTAAATTAAACATGGAATGTTGTGCTGTTTGAACTCAGATTCAGAACTATACGTAGTTAGTACTTTACGTACTGTGCGTTGTTGAAGAACAAAATACAGTATTGAAAATCGACACACATATAAAACAATGGATGTAGAGGAAATGATGACCATTTCATTATTGAATGAAAATGACTGGTGGCAGTTTAATTTACTGTATTCTATGTTTTGTGCATATAATTTTTTGATGTAATGATTATTTCGTAAGCATTTTTTTCGTTTTTCACATACCTGTTTAATGAAAGCATTTAGGTCATGTTAAATACTTTTTCTAATGTTAATATTTTTATCAAATAATGTTTATGGCACCTCACATCATTCCAAAATCATATGAGATACTGACCCACAAAAGTGGGAACTCCTATAAATATGATCTCTTTCCTCATTTGTCAACTGAGAGAACTAAATTTTAAATGCCTTTTAAGTGTCACTTTAAATAAATGTTTCGAGTTCATGTACTAGAATGAACCATTTTCCCTAACAGTGGCACATATTGGGCATTTAGGTTCATTTTCATGTTTCTAAACAAGTGTAAATTTTAAAAGGCTGAGCCACATCATAACCAGTTTCAGCTATGGTCACATACCAAGGACTCTCGGCCCGTTGACGAAAATCCCAGAGAATAATGTGGATCTTTATTGAAAGTTTCTTTTAAGAGAGTGACAACAGGTTGATAGGACATTGCACAGCATGACTTTGAAAACCAACTTCTGTAGAATATCCTCTGTTTGTTCAAAATGTACACTCCCAGGGCTGCTGAAACCTCCTTCTGCTTTCCCAGCGCTTGTCTGAGCCCCACGCTGTTCTCCCCAGTATCCTGTCCTCGCCATGTCCTCCTCATCCTCTGCCAAAGAAGGGAACACTAACACTATTTTCTTGAGAGGGGCAGCCCACTAGAATGCTGGTGAACCTCCCGTCACAGTCAATAAATAATACCTTTATTTATATCTTTGAGCCTAAAGTTTCCTCTGAATTTTAAATTTATTTTGTATTTATCCATACCACGAATTCTCAGAAATAAACTTGCTTTTCCAAAAGGAATGAATATCTTTAAAGCTTTCAAGAGCTACTGTGGTGAGCTGGAGTGTGTCCCTTCTAGAATTCATACACTAAACCCCTAACCCCCCAGTAGTAACTGTATTTAGAGATACAGCTACCTTAATTACACAGATGGACTTAAGGTAAAATGAGGTTGCAAGAGTGTAGCCCTAATCCAACATGACTGGTGTCCTTATTAGAAGAGGAAGTTAGGACACTAGCACCCACAGAGGGACGATCACATGACCAAGACACAGGGAAAAGTGGACATTTGCTAGCCAAAGAGAGAGGGCTCAGAAGAAAACAGCCCTGTGAACACCTTAATCTTTGATTTCTAGCCTCAGGAACTAAAAATCAATAAATAAATGTATTCTGTTTTAGCCACACAGTCAGTGGTATATTGTTATGGCAACCCAAGCGGACTAATACAGCTACTTCCATCTTTGCAAGAGCTTCAGACCAATCTCTGCTTCCTCCAGCAGTGCAAGGGAACAGCGAGCGCTCAGCTCGGCTCAGCTCTAAGGAAAAAGACCTGTATTATAATCACCCCAAAGCAGGTGACCCGAAGTGCAGTCACCGTCACCAGGGCAGATGGGCAGAGCACAGCACGACCACGTTCCAGCTCAGAGGGGCTGGATAAGCTCCCTGCAGGGAGACTCTTGCAGACACTGGCAGAAGTCACCGCGGATGTTAAAGTCCAGCTCAGCAGCTAGTGGGGGGAAGGCTGAAGCTACATTGCACTCGGGCCTGCCCGGAAGGCTGCGGCAGGTGCCGGAGCCCAGCAAACGGCTACTGGCAATCCAAGCTGATATGTGGCCTGGTGCAGCCTTTACCGGTCTTCCCCCAAACTGTTCATATAATTCATGGCCTCGGCTCACTTCCATTACCATGCTCTCTGCTGGGCTTCCGGAAGCTCCTCTGAGGACGACGTCCACAAAGTCCCTGCAAAGAGGGAAGGAAGATGCACGCTGGCAGCGTGACAGCTGCTGGGAGGAGCAGGCTTCTGAAGGTGCCACTTGGGCCCTTAGGCCACCTCATGCTTCATTTTCAATGGACACAAACTGAACTCTCTCTGAAATGCCAACACGGTGCCGACCCAGCTGGAAGTCGGTTCCTGCTAATGAAATCACATGAATCCACAATTAATAGACTTTTGAGTGCTGGACATTAAAAAGTGAAAACAAAATTGCCAAAAAAAAAAAAAAAAAACTTAATAACTTACTCATTGAGCAAATAAGACCCTTGACATTATAGCTCCATGAGTTCTTCTAAACAAATATTGTACTTTTCCTGGTTTTCAGATCTATGTCTCATTTACTTTCATATGTGTGTCATTCATTTTCCCTTTCAGATTGCCTTTTCGAAGTTCGTGTAGTTCCTTCTCTCTGGACCGTAAAGCAGTTCCTGGAGAGGCAGAGCAGGGGGAGGGTGTCGTTCTCACTTATGAAAGAGAATCTATGGGTTTAGGAACGAGAGGCCTCAGTCACCCAGCTTCTAGCTGGTGGCACCTTCCACATCTTTTTTCCCTACATCACTTCTGAGAAAAACAGCAACTGTGGTAACCTAAAACTTAGAGGCTGTGGTCTGTTCTCAAATCCCTACCCCATATCCGTCAGCTGCTTTATTGGGTTTTGGATTCTAAATATCCTATCACCTCAAAGTTCCAACGGCCAATACAAGGGAAAGAGGATCTTAGGAAAGTGAAAACTCATAACTAGACCTATTTAGTGGTAGGCTGAACTTAGGGGAAAACTCACTATATAGTTTCCTGGAGCAAAGGACTTGAGGCTGGCATTCAGGAAAGCTTTGGGCAAATTTTGAAGAAGTGTTTATTCGCTTTCATTTCCAAATGTTGTGGGGCACGGCCTTAAACAAGGCACCAGGTGAGAGGCCAGGAAATGAAGAGACACAAGTGTGGAAAGAACACACAGCCTATCACCAGGAGCCCACAGGGAAGTGCAGGGACATTTGCCATCGCAGGTGTGCCAGGGGCCAGGGGCCATGCGTTTTGGACTGTGGCTCGCTGCCACTTCTTTCTCTGTAAAATCAGTCTCTTCCGTTTTCTCGTTTTAGAGTTCTTCAGACTTTCAGGCAACCCACAGTTAATGTTCCTTTTCTTATTTCCCAGCACGTGGATGTTCTTTTCTAAATACCACATTTTTTTTTGTCCTTTGAAAAAGTTTGTCATTTGAAAAGGGGGGAGGGAGTTTGGCCATGTGTACTCCTTCTAGCCTCTTGATCCAATTGCCTATTTGGTGGCCATGGGTTCCAATGTGTTAATGTATCAGTTACCACCTTTGGAGACAGTATTGACACAAAGAAGGAAATTATTGGTGGTAAATTTCAGTGCATGCAGGTACTTGGGGCAAGCAAGCTGTTCCTCACTCCCAAAACTTCACTCTCCACTAACTTTGCAATCACAAGGTTTTTCAGAAGATGTCATATGAGCCACGGTGTTAAAAAGTTGCGCTGGATATCTGCGCTTTTACTTTTGTTCTACAACATCCTTAGCTCCAAAGATTTTGGAAGTCTGTTAAAGTTGTGTCCAAATCGTTAATTTTTTTTTTAATGTCAACTTATGCATCTTTGATTGTGTGTTAGGAATTGGTCCGATCCCATAAATTCAACTCTGCCCAAGATTTTTTTTTTTTTGCATTATTTTAGGATAAGGATAGGGGTGGATAAGGAAACTGTTAGTGGTGTTTGTCCTGATTATGATAGTTAGCAATAACATTTATATTTCCTCAAAATTAATTAATTGCATCCGTCATCCGCAGGAGGAGATGAGCCAGCTTCCTCAATGCTAGACCTTTCCAGGCGATGCAACATCATAGCCGTGAGCTCTGGAAACAGAACGTGCCAGCCTTCAGAACTGCAGCTCTGCACCCACATGGGTTTGTTTCCCATGTGTGCAAAACCTCCAGGCTTCCCTGGAAAAGTAACCACAGCTCGAAACTCATCTTTAAAGCTGGAAAATAAATGCAGACCTGCTATTCTCAAGACCTGATGATAAAGCAGTATGGATTTTTTTTAAAAAAAAAGGAAGAAAGAAAGAAAGCTTTCTGGATTTCTAAAGCAGCAATCTGCTGGAAGGCTGATCTGAATTTCAAAGGGCAGCACTAACCATTAATTAATTATAAGGCTGTAGGGCCCTGGAAGAATAGTAGCACAGGAAAAGAGAAAATGAATCCAGGCTAAATGCTCCCACTATGTAAAAACCCACAAGGAATAGTTGTCCAACCAGGACAGTTACAAGTCACTAAAATTCCCCACAAGGAGTATTACAGCCACAGGGAAAGGCCTAGGGGGACCCAGCACCCCTAGACCTGCTTTTCTCAGTCCCTGGAGTCCTGCTCACCTGACTCTCCAGATCAAGGTCCACCTGCACAGGCCTACCTGGGCTTTTGTTTTCTACTCTTTCTTTAAATTCCAGGCTTTAGATAATTCTCTGGCTTTGGCTGTACTCTGCTTAGACGAAAATATAACTCACTTCTACCCTCCCCCTAAAGCGCCACCACCAGCCTCACCCTGCTTGGTGAACTATACTTTGGGGGAATCCCCTGTGAAATTCAAAACCAAAACAAGGAATGGAGGAAGAAAAGAAGGGAGGAAGGAGGCAGAGAAAGGGGGGAGGGGGAGGGATGGTGGGAGGTAGGGAAGAAGACCTCTGTGTCTTGGTGGGAAATAATGCAGAGGGGAGAAAACCTGTTTCTCAGCCAAATTTACAGGAGAATATCCTAGAAGGAAATGGAATGGGAGGAAGGGTCGCCCTCCCACATGCCAGGCACTAAGTGAGTGCGGTGTCTGTAGGTAGTTACCCAGCCATCTCTTCATGTAATCCTCGGAGTCCCGCCTGTTGGTCAGATAGGGAAAATAAGGACCAGAGACATTAAGCAACCTGCATGAGGTCCCACAGCTAGATGGGACTGCACCACGGTTTGAGCTCCAGGATACATCTGGCTTCCAATCCAATGCCACTTCTAGAATTTGGGAGCCCATTTAGCAAGCATGATGTAGGCTGTTGATGGTTTGCAGTGTTTAGAAATGTCTCCATCCAGCACGCAGACGCCGGCGGGAGAGGCTTCCGCACACCAGCAATTATGATTTCAGAGCTGTGCTGCTTCAGCTACAGTAGCTAATTAGATCAAGACACGAGCCATGACACAAACCATAGTTCAAACTAGCTAATTAGATTAAGATCAATATAAAATCTTCCTTAGACAAAGGTGCAATTGGACATTTCTGGCAGAGGTATCTGCATGTCGAGTCAATAAGATAAGGACAAAAAACACATGTTAAAGAGCATCTGTGTGCCAGAATCCTTTCTCCGCTCTCCTTAATGAAGTGAGCAAACCAGTTCCTCAGGAAATAGAAGGGAATTAAATAAACAGGGACAGCTTAGCACCAGCTGCAGAGGACCGTGGCTCAGGGCTAGAAGACAGACGTGTGGTCCTGGTTATTCATACGTAGCTTGCTGGCCTCAGTTTTCTCATCCCTAAATGAGTTTGAAAACCACCAAGATATGGCACATCGATTTTTAATACTTAGGACAGAACCTTACCATCTCTTTTCACACACAGTGCATTTTTCGATCCTTATAACAACTCTTGCATTGGGGGGTGTTAATCACGATTATCTTCACTTACAAAATTTTAAAAAACTGGGGATTTTAAGTGAACGTGGCCGACATCTTCCAGCAAAGACGGAGAGACAGGCCACAGGTTGTTCTAATCCCCAGTGCCACGCACCTGCTGAGAGAACACACAACCTTGAGTTGGTGGCACACTGTCGGGTCAAATGACAATACCAGGATCCTACATCCAATTGGCAATAACTCACCACTAGACCTTAATGTTTGTGAGTTTGGAGTCCAAGTCTGCAAATCCAAAGAGTTAGATTAGTATTTTTTTTTTTTAACTTTGCTTTGTAATTCCAAGGAAAGCCGTGAAATGCGTCCCTGGGGCAGAGTCGAGCTCCCAGGACTGGGACTAGGACTAGGCCATTCTCCTACCTACCACCGCAGGTCCCATGCAGGATATTTCTCCCAAGGGGAGAGTCATTATTATATTGTATTTGAATTTTCTCTGAGGAAAACAGACCATTAAATAAAAAGAATAATGCAAAATCTATGTACTTACACATGTATAAAAATTTGCAATTGATGTTACTGTATGCATAACTGACTTAAAGTCGCACAATTGTTCAGGTATTTTTTTCCCCTTAATCAGTAATTTCAAGCAAGTCATAGAAAATACTAGAATAAAGCCTTGTGAAAGAATTTATAAAAACAGAGATAGGAAATTGAGGATACATTTGGAATACTATAAAAGTGTATTTTCCCTTCAATCCTACTAAATTGTTTTCTTGTTGGAAATGGATCCCAAACCAGAAAAGAAAACCTTTGGTATGAGCAGAGCTGGAAAGCTTGAGTGCGCTCAGCCTGTGAACCGTGTTCCCTGAAAGCCCATGTCAACAGCGATGGCCACCATCCTCATTAAAGGATGACCGGGGAAAGAGAATAATTCCTACTTCTGCTGCCGGGTACACTTTCCAGTGTGGGTGCCTCTCCCCTGGGAGCTGGAGGAGGCTTATGTCTGGGTTGGGCTGTGTTCAGTCCTTTTCCCCTCTGCCTTCCACCACATGGGGACACAGTGCTCAAAGTGCCACCTTGGGAGCAGAGAGACCAGGCCCTCCCCAGACAACCCAACCTGCCAGGTGCTTGGTCTTAGACTTCCCAGCCTCCAGCACTGTGCAGAAATAAGTTTCTGTTCTTGGTAAAGAGCCCCGCCTTAGGTACCTTGTTATAGCGGCACAGTGGACCGGGACAGTCAGGCTGAGATTCAAACACTGCGATCATCCAGCACTCACAGCATAAGTCCAGAGCTGGTCCAGGTGGGGGACACAGGGAGTCTGGGGACCCCGACCAGACAGGATGACACAGGGGCACCACAAGACAGAGCAAGAGCACAAGGCACCAGGGAGAGCCCCGAAGCCTGCTCTGGAAAGGGCAGGGTGCCTGGTGAGGACAAGGACAAGCTCTCTCAAAGTGCCAGCCATGGTGGTCATATAGCAGGAAAAGGGGAAGCACTGTGATCAGAACGGCTCCAAGACAGCATCCGTGTGTCGGGTCTCAGGCCACCTTCCTCAGTGGCCTCACATGAATATCTTGCATATTTTTTGCAAGATTTTTTTTAAACCAAGATAGGTGCAAACCAGATGGTTTGCCTCCAAACCCTTACTATTTAGACGTTCTTGCATTTCCACATAACTTGCAAGGTTCCATGAGGCCCTGAGTATTCTTACAAGGCCAACTCCACATCAGCTTTTGCAGATAAATTCTCACACAAAAAAAAAACATTATAAAATAGCACATCAAGCAGAATGGGATTATTAAACTAATATTTATATTATTTATCTTTTAGCTTCTGCTATGTCTATGTCCACATGTCTAAAATTTACCTTCAAAAGCAAGTCTTACAATATCATTACCCATTTTTCTACCAACTTCTGCAGTCTAAATGTCCATTTATCCTTCGGAGGGTTAAATTCCAGCAGATCTTGATCCACAGCCTAATAGGGAGGGGAGTCTTAGGCTGTGAAGGATGTCAACATGAAAATAAACTTCATACTTAAAAATTAAAAAGCAATAATCATAGACAATGCTTCCAAAGATGTTTTTGTACTTTACACATCCATGCAACTGGATGAAGTGGCATCTTTGTGGCTCAAAAGCAGTTGCATTTAGGCCATTTCCTGCAGCTCATCAGGACACAAGCTGCTGAGCAGAGGTGGCATCTCAGGAGCACCTGAAGGTCTCGCCAAGTCTTCTGCTGTTGTTGCAGAACAGTGAGTTTCCAGCCTCAATCGGTGGGTCCAGAGTTCCACAATAAGAATACATCAGTGCAAATCCCAGTTTCTCTCTTCATTCCCAGGTGAGCATCTGAACCTCTCCTGAGACAAAGGCGCTGTCACCCAGGCTCCCCTTCCTCTTATATGTGGCTGTTTTCACTCTGAGTTTGGGGCACCCATAAGGGGATCAAGTGTGGAGCCACGCCTGGGACCAGGTGAGGGTAGACGCAGGGCGACACGCTGGTGGCACTGGGTCCCTCTCTCCTCTCGGCCTCCTCCTTTGCAGCACATGCACAATTCCTTCTCAGCCCTGTACACCTGCAAGGGTTTGCGGAAGCTGCAGTGTGACAGAGTAGGGAGGGGCCCCCAGGAAAGGGGCATCCGCCACCGACCTGGCACTGGTGCTCTGGGACAGAGGCTGCTCAGTGTAGCACTGGGAGTGGGGTGCAGTCAGTCCTCGCACCACAGCCGCAGAGCCCTCCTTGGACACCAAATACCTAAAATTAGGCTTTCTTCTTATTTATGGAGGTGAGATATTTTCAGCATTTATACCAGTGAGTGTTGCTGAGTGGGAGCTTAACCTGAATAGGCAAAGAACCAAAGCAGATACTATGGAGTTTCCTTTCTTAGGATGTGACTGTTAGTGACAGCTAGCAAACACGCTGTACAAATTTCATGCTGGAACATCTAAGTGTTCATTGTCAAATATTCTGAATTTCAATAAAGCTCACTGTGTTACTGCATGCTAGACAGATGATTGGCAAATGTACATATTTTAGCAATCTTAAATTAATCCATATTAATTGAATTTAATGAATTTAAGCTTCTCACATGCTGTGACAGTAACATCCCAATTTCACAGATAGAAAAATCCAGGCTCACCGAGTTTACATAACTCGACCAAGACCACACAGCTAACATGTGGGGGAGCCAGGATTCGAGCTCTGGTCTGTGTAGCTTTTACAACCAGTTCTATCAGTATTTTTAAAAGCAGTCTGAGACCACCATCTTCCCTCCGTCTTTCCTGTACCCATCCTCTAAATCCGATTATTAATTTGCAGTATCCTTGAGTCACAAATAAACTGTTTTATACTGACGTTGCCAATTAAGTTTGATTGTTTTACTGGTGCCAGGGAGATAAAGCCCCATCTGTCATAAAGCCCTTGCTTGAAAATCGTGTGGTGGAGACATCACACTCCAAACACGGAGATAAAAGGAAGATTTAAAATGCATGATGTGAATCTGTCCCAGAGGCTAATCGCATGCAGTGGGAGGGGGAGGCGCTGGGCCTGCTGGTGTTATCAGCCGTGCATCATCTCTCTCATCTATTTATCGTCAGGGATATCATTAGGAAGATTAAAAACCAGTGTCTACAAATAGTCCTGAAATTTTTGTCCTTCATTAGTGACTTATTATTATTGCCCAAGACCTCCTTTTTTTTTTTTCCCAGCAAAGACAATGATTTCTTAGTTTGCATCAGGATGCAATCTATAGAGAATTCATTAGGGCTAGGGAAATATTAAATGCTATTTCCAACTACCACATCTTATTGTCAGGGGCCATCTTTGATAATAATGGCCTTAATTTATAGAAATATAAATAATACAATAGTGACACCAGGAATCTATGATCATATAAATCTGCCGCAGATCAGTACGAATGAACATAGTTAAATGAAACTGAACTATAAATACATCCATGCATCAGCCTCTGATGGAAAAAGTTTGCAAAAAAAGAAAGAAGGAACCACCATTGCAATAAAAATGGTAGCATCTTTAGCCAACAGAGGGCTTTCGCCTTGAAATATGAGCCATTTTTGCATTTAATACTTTTGAAATCTTAAAATATATTGAATTTGTTTTTTTTTTAAGAAAGGAAACAGATGCCATACATCTCAAAGTCTCCGACAATCCCCACGCAGGCTCATGCGTGCAGCCTTTTATAAGTTAAGGAGCAATAACACCTTATATTATATTTTGCCGTGCTCATTGGAATAACTAGATTTATGATCTTATAAATAACCTAGCACTGTAGTGTTGCTGGCTTGGGTGGGTGATGTTATTTTTTTTTCTTTTCAAAAGTACATACATTTGCTGTTTGAAATTAATGAAATCTGTTTCCAGGAATGTTCCCTTCATATAAGAAGAGTCATCTGCCTACCACAGCTGAACAGAGACATTTTAGTAATTTCTTTTCTTTTTTTTTTTTTTTTTAGATTTCATTTTATTGATTACTCCAGGAAAATGCCTAAATGGCTTTATTCTGTAGAAGAGGAATCACATGCCTAGAACTTTAATGCAGGAGATAAGCGAGATTGATCCCTCAAAATATTCATATCAAACATGGCTTATTAGAAACACCTTCAATCTAAACAAACAGGCTCAGGAAAAAGAGAAATTATGCAGAAAGATTATTACTGTTATAGGAGCATGACATTTTCTTTTCATTATGGAATATGTACTCATAAAATGAGCTGGAAGAGGAAAGTACCTCCACAAAGTTTTAAATGTTGCCTTTCAGATTTTTAATGTTGAAATGTTTTATTTAACGTCCATGATCATAGAATTATAGGATTTTTAAAAATTAAGTTTTAATTTTACCAAGATGAAAGTTCTGGGAACTAAAGGTGCTATTTCTCCAGATAAATCACACCTGGTCATTTCACAATTAATTGGGCCATTATGGGGAATGATTTAGAGCTCTTCCGTCAAAACCCATCTTTCATTTGTAATTGGAATATAATTTCATTAACATTGTGTGTGGCTGGAGGAAGTTTTTTTTTGGGGGGGTGGCTTTACTCTGTTTAAAGAAGTGGGTTCCTTAGACAGGCATAATGACTCACACCTGTAATCCTAGCACTCTTGGAGGCCAAGGTGGGAGGATCACTTGAGGTCAGGAGTTCAAGACCATTCTGAGCAAGAGTGAGAGCCCCCTCTCTACTAAAAATAGAAAAAATAAGCCAGGAGTGGTGGTGCACACTTTTAGTCCCATCTACTCAAGCGTATGAGACATGAGGATCACTTGAGCCCAGGAGTTTGAGGTTGCCGTGAGCTAGGCTGGCGCCACAGCACTCTAGCCCGGGCAACAGAGCGAGACTCTGTCTCAGAAAAAAAGAAGTGGGTTCCCAAATCATCATAAGCACTTTCTAAGTTGCTGCCAATTAAATTCACGTGTGTTCCCCGCCTTCCTAGAGTTGCTCACCCAAAGTCGGATTCAGGGCCACTGCGAGGATGTCTTTTCTTCAAGGGATCCCTTCTGTAGGACCCACTCGGTCCTGGCCACCCCCCCACTCCCACCCGACACCCTCGTGCCCTTCCAGGCACACTGGCTCACAGCAACACAGCGCACACACCCATCGATGCCTGCCCTGGC